>ML839660.1:0-33118 GCA_009831015.1 Picea engelmannii | reverse complement strand
TACTACAACCATTGTGGTTGTAGGAGTCGAAGGGGTGCCATTAACTATAGTAGGTGTGGGAGTCGAGGGGCTCCCAATATTTTGATGGCTCAGTTCAATACTCATCCCTGCATAATCACAACTCTGATAAGTGGAGGTGTGTGTACCACATTTAACAACTCTGCACCTTTTAGAAGGCAAAGACTCAAAATCTAGTGGTAAATGTAACAAGCGACGAGACTGGCGGGGAAGCTGGTCCGACTCCACAATGACTTAAGACTCAAGATATAAAAACAAATCCTAAGGCCAACTAGTAATCAAAGAGCACACCAAAAATAATCAAACGACCAATATGCACGCAAACAGGATAAAGTGGTTGAAAGGGGCCTCCCTCCCTAAAGTAGGTATGTCTCACCCAAGAGGTGCCTGAGACTCCTTGCTAAAGATCAGAGGTATCATAATCAATTATAAGGGCCCTCGTGGGCTTAACGACTAGTCGGTCAGATCCCCCCGGAGAGGTAATCCTCCACAAAGGTTGTGTGTTGTCCGACCCTTATCTGACCCAGGGTACCTGCAGAATAACCCTTACAAGTAACCTATGTGGTACCTAAGTCAAGCAACTAATAAACCACGGTATAACTGATGCACAAGTGAACAGTTGTAAGTCAGGTCCACCGTATGGGCAGGGTAGCAAAGCCCGAAACCTTGAAAGCACCGCCTTTCACAGAGGTAAGGGCACTAGCAAGATCCCCATATACGAATAGATCCCCAGAAATATCTCTGACACTAGGAAGGTATCAGGGGGATATCCCTTCAATCGACTTCACGCGACCTCGTGTTTAACTCTGTTGTAAGCGGAGGCTCATGATATTACTGATTATACAATGGATTTCTCCATTCCCTTAGTCAAACACATATGCTGATTTAATAGCCTTGGAGAAGTTTACTCACAAAATCTTATTCCAAGGCACTAAATCCTAAGCTAGTTGGTGCACCCTAGAAAATAAAATTGTTACTAATCAATTTTAAATTATAGCGTTAATTTTAATGGCCTTGCTTACTAAAAAGGTGCGGTTGTGAAACTAGTGATGTTATGACTCAGCGAGTAAAGTAAATGATTATGAATACAATGCAAAGTCCTAACTTCAATTTCCAATGAATGATATGCTTCTTTAAAAAAAAATGCAATTCTCAATTCAATTCTGCAATTCTAAATAAAATGCAATCTTTCTTTACATGCACTAAGATAAATGACAAAAGACTCAAGAGATAAAAATGCCAAGCAATGTAAAATGCCTAATAATTTTGTATTTTCAATATAAGAAAAACTGAAAATGAAAGGATTGAACAACAACTTGATATGATGACTCTATTTTGTATAGACATAGACAAACCAAGTATGATATCAAGTAGCAAAACACCCAGCCCAAGGTTTAAGAATAATCAAAATGAAAAGATGATGAGAAAGGCACCGCCCAAAAATTCAACCAAAGACAGGTTTCCTGTCATACCATAGACACTTAACAATCACTACAAAGACCTAAGAAGACTCAACAATCATCAAAACCTACCCAACAATCAAGCAACAAAGGTTGATGTGCGCGATTGTTCAAGGGAAAAGCGTGTATGTACGCAGCTTGCATAAGTACAACATGCGTATGTACACGTCTATCAGGCAAAAACCCGCGTACAAGTGTCAAAACACTGCCAGGCTAAGGAGAAGGCTGAAAGACTCGGACCCAGACTGAACAAAGGTTGTCAAGCAATCATACGATAAGAAACTCAAATGAATGAGAGAAATCTAAGGATAAAAACACTCCAAACCCCCAAAAAGAAGATTCTTTCCCCAATATGGTCGCCAATTATGTTACGAGGAAACTCTCTCTATGGCAAGGGGTAAACCACAACAAACAGAAATGACTGCATAAATCAACTCTATTCTCAAGTATGTTATGTAAACAAATATGCTAGCAAGACAAGATAAAAGGCCTACATCGTCCAGACGTTTGATGAAGTCCATCGTTGAGCACTTGACCCAAAACAATATACCTGCAACTAGTCCTCAACAACCCAGCAACGCAAACATATGATGATAATATATGATGTTAGCACATTCAATAGCATAATCCATCAACATTCATAACAAATACTCCCATGGAATAATAATTCAATATTTGCAAGATATTAATTGGATGAGAAAATAGTATTTCTATTAAGATATAATTAGCAGAAGTGAATAAGTTACAGACTTCCGTGTCGGCATGGTTCAGAACTGAGAAACTGATTTCCTTCCAGCTGGGCCTCCACCACTTCAATCCTCCACCAAAGGCAAGCTCATATAAGAGAGACAATGAAGTTCTCGATCAATAAGGGAAGAGATTGGGGGATGAACAATGTGTTCAAACTTAAAGGACAAAGGGATGCAGACTCAATATGAAGTGAATAATTCCTCCAAAGTAACTTTGCTCTCAAAGTTGAATTCTTTCTCCTCCTTTCCATAGCTCGGATTTGGGCCATTTATAGCCTTCAAGTTGAACTGAAGGGCCGAGTTAGAACGTTTCCAGTATATGGAAGGCCAAGGATCATTGATCTCGTGACATGACATGGAAACCCGACACCATTTTTCAATTTTGAGCACATTTCTCGATGTACGTGGGATGTAGTGGTGCAACTTGCGTATAGGCATGTTGTATAGTAGGCAAGGTGCGTATATGTGGAAAAAATATATTTTTAGCTCTGGGATTTGCAAAAAAAAGAATTTTAAGTCTGTATGGGGAAATGGAAAAAGGCCCTCTGTGCAAAATTGCATGGGGTGATGCAAATATTTCTATAATGCTACCACTTTCCCCATTCGATGTGGCACTGATGTAGCTTCTGCCACCTGGTCCAGCAGGTCCTCCAGATCAACGACCCTGATCACTTGGTTCTTCTTTTATCGTCATCGAGGATTCTACTCCCTTGGAGCATCAAACACCCCAACACTGAATGTTTTGACAACAAACCTTCAACTGTCCATTACCAAATTTGACGGCTCTCAGATCTGACCTTCAATGGCTTCGATTGCATCATCCCCCCCAACTTGCACAATTATTAATGATCGTCCGACCAATTCTTTGCTTTGGTGAACCCATGGGCCCTATGCGAAATCCACGGTTGATATCTCATCTCACTCGCATGTCGATAAATGATTGTCGTTAAGATCTCATCGTCATCGAAACATGTTCCTATCCTCACTTCTGGACCCATGCTCGACATCTTCCGACGAATGGCTAGGATCTCACCACATCCAAATCTAACGGTTTAGATTGTAATCGAAGTCATAAGGGATTTCGACCCCATCCATGACCACTCATGTCCATAAACCATTCCACCGGTGACACATGTCACCCCAGAGATATGTTGTCTACCAATATGGCATCCTCGTTAGCATGACGTCGCTCTCCCTCTCTGACTCAAATTGACGGAATCCATGATGATCTACGGTTCAGATTAAATCTCGCCCTGGCATCGATAACTGACTCTTGTTAATCCTCAAGCCTTCATCATCATCGACACTTCTCTCGTCATCGTCGGAGTTTCTTGCTTCAACTCTTGGTCATTTTAAGGACTCAACCTCCCAATGAACAGTCTCAATCCACTCGTCACACCATCCAATGACTGATGATGGTTTTGGGGCTTCTTCGTCATTGTCCATCTCTCTTTCTTGACTCCATTGCTCGAGACTCCTGACGATATTACCTTTGAATGTAAGCTTGTGATCCACGCATCACACTGAATCAATGGCTGAGGTTTTTCCCTGTCATAACACAGGGTTTCCATTGGCTAACGGTCTAAAAATCGAGACTTAGCCAATTCCAGGGATTCTTCAAGGCTCTGACCAGATATTCAAGAGTCGAGAAAACTGCTCTAAGACCGTCAAAGGCCTTTCAACTTCATCAGAGATAAGCTTCTTGCATATCTTGCAAGATTTCCACATAAAGAAAATTAGGTTTCCCTTGGGGCACAAAGTCCTTTATTCTTCACAGAAACCTTCCCTGCACGAGAGCACTCATGCCACTATGCAACGAATATTTTGTCCATATCTTTCAAACTTTACTTTGAAAGTTGTAGGATACTTAGGGATACAAACTGCCCATATCGGTCTATTTTCATTGTTTTAACTGGTTAAACAATGGCAATGACAAGCATATCCCATTTACTCATAATTTCAATTCGTTGATTACTAACATTCACATTTCCCATTTAAATCAGACAAATACATGTATACATCATTCATGCACAAAATATACAGAGCAAGCTAAAAACTTATCTTATCAGTGAAATAGTTAACACCAACTGACTGAGAGAGGATGCCTTTCCTCCCAACCTTAGGCCTTACTGTAGAGTGCCTTACTACAGTACACCACCCCCATTCCAAGACATGATATCGCACGAGAATGATTCAACTGGTTTCTCAGTCTCTATATGATCCAAGAAGGTTACTCTCCTTCCCCCACCGACAACAACATAAGTTACCCACTTCCCACTGAGCTCAGGTTCTCTACATGTTTATCAAGTAGTCTATCAACTGGATTTCCTCTACACAAGGGGGTCCCTTCTCTGCTATACAGTCCCTTGGCGACCTCCCCTTCCAATGTCAGTTTCTATCCAACAAGTACCAAGTTGTAGCCCTTTATCACTCTAGTCTGGATCTGGGACTTCTTTGTTTAAGGGTGATCATCAATAACTCAGATGAGCTTCCTATTTTCTTCAATTAAATCTCTCCATTCTCTTCTCTCCTTAAATTCTACACTAAAGAACGTCTTTGTTCTCCTCATGCTCTCTACTCCACTTACCACGCTTGATGATACTATCGTTTTTCTTGTTCTCTCCTTCGTGCGTGCTTCTCTCTGTTATCAGTGTGCATGTCCTGATAGCCTTCCTGTATATCTCTTTCTTCATGTTGGTTGTCTGGTGGTTTTTTTCCACCTTTGGCTTCTTCTTCCTCCAATCCTCTTGGGATTCCCATGGCTTCCTACAGATGCAACATGTAGCTTGTAGTTCCTATCATGAAGGGGAAATCGGTGGTGTCCTCTGTGTCAGGTTACTTCAACCGACCCTTGCCTTCTTCAAAAGACCAAACTGTCAGCAATTATTAACTACCTCAACCACCAGTCTGGTTCCTCACAACCGTTCACATGGTTCCACATAGACCTCGTACAGTGGTAAGTGTATGTCTATGCTTTGCAAGCATAAGCTATCTTGTTAAACAATATTTCTATTTTCTTCACTAAAACCTCTCAACTCCACCTCGTCAGTCCATTTCATCAATTCCACATGTGATATCATGGCTAGTACTTTCAAGGTTGTTCCCTCTAAGTCAGTTTTATGGTGTATGTCATTAATCAAAACATGATTACAAGCTTCATAAACATAATCATATGAAGTCTTAAGCATAATTACAATTATGGGGGAAAACAGGGTGTTACAGTTGAGAAGAAGAAGGTTGAACCTAGTTAATCTCGGTGAAGGGAGCTATATTACAAGGGATTGAGGGTCATTGCTAAGATGGAGGTTCACCTTGAGGATAATGGGTATACTAATTGTTAGGAGGGGGGCTTCCATAAATAGTAGGGAGGGACATACAAGTACTATCCCCTTGTTTTCCACTATAAGGTAGATGCAAATAACTTTGGGGGACAATGGGTTCTCCATAATATGTGCTTGTTCCTCCATAACGATTTCCATGGAGGCTAGCACCATGGTTAATAAGCATATGTTTGAAATAGTTAGTAGTGTGAGCCATTAACCCAATAATGTCATCGACAACATGGGATTCCCTTAGGACTAGGGCTTCATGAGAAGAATGTCGTGGTGCATCTAGTATGATAGTATATAGATACCGTGACTAAGTATTTATAAGGTCAAACTATTGAGTCTTCAAAATTTCTTCCTCTTCAGTTTGGAGAATAGTCATGGTGAGGTCTCTTACAATGGTACATAGGAGAAACTTTAAAAATCAATCCACGGGGAGTGGGTCCTCGAGTTTTATTTTTCATAGGCTGCACCAGTGATGCCACTCATGAATGTGATCCATGATATGTGCGATAGTGGTATGGAAAGTGGTGAGTAGTTCAACTCTAGTGTCATGATAGATAAGTAACTAGAAGAAGGTCAAGAAGGTGATTACAATGGATGCAAAGGTAGTGTGACCACCTAAGGGTAATTCAACATACCATTTGGCTGTGAGTCCTATGAGGGTTCATTGGAAGATCCTAAGTTCAATAAGTTGTATGTGATGCTATTTGAGGAACACCATAGATGAAATGCCATTACATGATCGGATGGGTCCTCACCCTATTTTCCTTCAAATTTGGGGATGTCCAATGGAAACTTGGTAGGCATGGGTGGCCAAGTCGTGTCATGAGGTATGGGTTCATTGATAAGTTTTGAATGGTTTGGAAGATTCAAAATTTCCATGAATGACAAGTTTTTTTATGAAGGGGGTCCTCTAGGAGGAGGATTAGTCAAAGGTGGAGGGTGGGTGGAGGTGGTGTTGATCCTATATATCCTCTTGATCCTCTTTTGTTTGCCATAAGGTCTTTAGATATATATCCAATAGAAATACATCTAGACAATAAGACAAGAGATGATGAAAGACCGCAAATCCTAAGAGATTACCTAGGGTAGCAAGGGTTGGCAAGTCTCAAGTTTAAAATTAGCTAAGTGTTGACAAAAGACTGTATGGATTATGTAAATATTTCACCAAAGAAAATTCATATGGAAAAGAAGATGAAATAACACCTTTACAACTCTAGCATAACTCAAGCAGAGTTGGATGAAAAACAACCTTCAAAGTCAATTTCTGTTGGGGCTAGTAAAATCCATTGAGGGTGCATCCAAGTGAAGGTAGAACAAAATAGTTATAGTAACTTAACCCAGGGTGATGATCCAAGTGAAGGTAGAACAAAACAATTATAGTGACTTAACCCAGGGTGATGAAATCCAATGAATGATGCACTATCTTCTTTAGGTACCACTCACAAGCTCGTGAGCAAGTCACCTAGGTAGAAATCCTAAAAATGGAAAACATGTTACCTCTTCACTATGAAATGTTGGGGGAACATTTGTTAATCAAGTTTTCACATTGGTTAGGGACATGAGATGAATCCCACAGCTGAAACCTCATAAATAAAGCGTCAATCCGAGTAACGTGCCAACTGGTTGAAGTCCCCTAATACATGTTCACCCAATGATTAAGTGCAAGGATGGATCTCAACACTTATTCAACTTGACCTAGTGTTTTACACATGTATGAGATGCACTTTCCTTACTAACAATGTTCACTACTAAAGGACTTACACTTAATGTAGTGAACTTCTAGTTTGCAATCAATGATGACTTTCAAACATTAACCTCATAGTTCTATTATCAAAGTCTTATCCTAATCTAAATATGAGAGTTTTCTAAACAACTAGCAAAGTTATTTTTATTAAATCGACATCGTGAATTGATTCTATAATTATTATATGTTTTTTGTGCATGCGTTATGTTTAATTGCTTATCATGAAAATATATAGAAGTAAGAATTCAAATGCAAATTGAAAGCAATCTTAGTTTTTGCTTTTGATTCACATAGATCACATAAGAGCACAAGGGAAAGAACATACATGGAATGGTGAGATGTGCCCCCAGACCAATAATACATTAAACAAAAGAATAGATCATTGCAAATTAATTGGAAATAATGAGCATGCACATAACAGTAAAAATATAGTCATATTTAATCAAAATGTGAATTAATCAAATGAGACCAATTTATGTTGCATGGTATGGTGTCTAAGAATAATGACAATTTATATAAAACCCAACAATGAAATTCAAGAAAAAAATTGGTTAAAAACAAATGCAAAAATTAAAATAATATTAGTTGTGTAGGCTAAACATAGTCCATAGTGCATAGACAATGTGGGATCCAAGGCTTGTAAATTACACAGGCTTATGAATTGCACAACGATCACAACTAGGATCTACACACAGGTGAAAAATATTTTAAGAAATGCAATTTTGGAAAAATGAGAGGGTTTTTGGTTTCTCAACTCAAGGTTGGGGTAACTAGACCATTGACTCCATAGAGGTGAGTGACCTAGGGGATTTATATGGTTTTGAGAATGCCTCAAATCCAATTGAAGGAAGAAATAATGGATTTATTCCCTAGTGGAGTTGCCATTCTCTTGTGGGCTATTTAGTGCTAGTGAGTATGAAATAACTTCCACTAATAGGAGTACTTGATGCATAGTTACTGCTTTCCTCTAATATGAAAACATGTGAAAGAGGGGCGAAGTGAAACCTTGATAGAATAAATCCTTACATAGATTGTTGACGATAGAGCAAGATGATGGGGAATTTTCACGTAGGAACCTCCTATTTTGCTATGCACAAGATATCACTATAACAAAAAACACAACCAAACTTCTCGCACTATTAATAGGTTAGAAGTCAAACTAATGCAAAGATAAAACAATCCTTACAAATCATATTTTGATTGAGCGAAAGAGAACCTATAAATTTATATCAATGAAGAGTGGGGAAGAAATTTCCAAAAAGAAAGAACAATGTCACCTAGGAGTAGCCATGAAGATGACCTTCAAGCTTCCTCTTTGGGAAGTAGGAAGCCAAAAACATGACTTCAATATTCCTCTTCAAGGAGTAGCCATGAAGGTGACCTTCAAGCTTATCTGTGATCTGGAGCAATAACTGGAAGAGACTTTCTTCTTAATGGGGGAATAAAATACTCAATGTTGATACCTGTGAGATGACATGAAGTTGGAACTAACAAATGACTAAATCATTGATTACATTTGTGCATCATAACCTTACATTCATTGAACTCTTGGAACTCATGAGAGATCCTTATATTTATAGGTTTTCTTTGGAGAATTCCATGCATGGGAAGTGAAGATGTTTCTCAAGTTAGGCCATGTAATTACCTATTTAACTCTAGTATTGTATCACAACTAGCGAAAACACAAGTTTTGGGGCCTTTTCAAGTCTCCTAGTGTGCATGTAGATTGTTAGGTCACGTGATTTGATGTGTTGGTGACGTACATGAAGACTGTGCAAGTATCAAAGGATTAGTTGTGTAGAATACATGACTTATATAAATGAAGGGCCACCCAATCATGAGTTTAGTCAACTACATGATTTAACTTTGACTCTCCATATATAACTCAACCATTTCTTGCCATGTAATACTTCATTGGCTTCATTGTATCAACATTGACCATAAATTATGTTTTTTTGTGAAACCCCTTTATCTACACAAGTAGACGAAAATAGTGTGATAACAATTACGAGTATGCAATTTTGTTGTCTACTTGTCTAATCTATAGTATGCTTTTGTTGATAGATGAATTCTATTGTGTGGAACAAGGGAGGTGATCCATTGGTCAAACATAATGTACCTCACCTCTCTTGAACTTGGAGCGATCTCTGGAAGATAACTTCTCTCTTAGGTTATGGTGGTGGAGAAGGAATCATCCACTCAATTGATAGTGTGAGTGGTTGTCATATTCATCACTGTTACTATGTATTAGTTCAACATGTTCTCTATCCCCTATTGAATGGAAATGGTAGGAAGAGAGATATGTCTTCACCAAGAGCAATTGATAACCCTAATCACCACATTTATATTAAAAAATCCTTTCTAGTATTGATCAATGCACTTCATAGAGATGACAATGACATAGTTGATCAAGGAAAAATACAAGTACAATAGGAATCAAGAGATGTGATGGGGGGTGAAGAGTCTAAAATGAAATTCATGGCCTTCCAAACGTGTGTTATGGAAACCTTTGGAAGTTAGTAGGTGCTTGAAAGCTGTAGTGATTTCAAATTGTGTGCCATGGGCTTTAGTCACAATCATAGTCAAGTAATGTGTATAATAAGGATGGTGGAATACAGCCTAGTAAAATCAGACCTAAGTTTATATGGGTCCAAACTAGGTTCGTATAGGTTTAAGATAGTATATCTCTTTGATTCAATACTTTCCTTCTAAATAATTTTTTTTATTAACAAAGAAACCGTTATAAAATAACGGCTTAAAGTCACAAAAGAGAAAAGTTGTAAAGTCTTAATGGTAATATAGTCTACTAACCATGGCATTTAAAACTAAACACTAAATAATGAAACAATTTCAAACAACTCATAACCTTAATAAAAAATTGGAAAAGACCAAGACCTCAAATATCAACCAAATCAATAATTAGAATTAGGAACATTTATCCCCAAATTTAAAAAATTAAGGACAATTATTTTGGTAAGGTAGCTCCTAGAAAGCCCCCCAAAACTTGTTAGCCATGAAAATGAACTTTTTACTAACAACCACCTTAGTTACAAGTTGTTCCCAAATTTTATTAAAGTAAATCACCTTATTTTTGAAGAAAAACAAGTTCCTAACCTTCTAAATAAAACAAGGTAGCGAGGCTGCGCGTACTGCCTCCTCAGTCTGCCATGAAAACTTGACCAGGAGGCAGTACGTGCAGCCTCGCTGCCTTGTTAATTCTTTTGGGTTCTTTTGTGATACATTGTCTTCAAATCTAATTATGTGGTGGGAAAAAAACGAAAGTGGAATAACCAGTTTCCCACGCCGATGTCGTGTCTCATGAAATATTCCATACTGCGTGGTGGTGATTTGGTCGCGGGCCCTGCACTAAGAAGAGAGACGTATAGGCGTGTGGCAGACACGTGTTCCCCTGGCTCAGCGGTAATTTGACGGCTTATAATCCATTAAATATAAATATAAAATTATTAAATATAAATATAAAATATAAATATAAAATATAAATTCAACTTACCCTTACCCAGTCTGTCATGTCATTGAGTTAATTCTGATCTCGAAATAAGTGAAAGCTGCAATAACACTATAAAGTTATTAGCCAATGAAATGTAAGAAAATTCAGTTTTTTTTATATATTAAAAAATAAAATTTTGAGTTTGTTATGTTACACATTAAGTTTTTTACAAAAATTTTAAAGTCAACCTAAATTAATAGAGTAGTCAAAGTGAACTCATCACTATGTATACTGCATGGGATCATCACTATGTATACTGCATGGGAGACAGTACAATAAAGAAACACTTTCGCTAAAATTTGAGCAATTAATTGAATATTATGATAACTATTAAACGTTTCCATCACCTTTAATTATAAATAATACTCTCAAAAATCTTTATTCAAACGAAAAGTTCGAGTTAAACATTTCCAACTCCATTTTGCCATAGTTTCTTTACCTAATGCACTAATAGAATGTAAAAAACCACAATTCAACGAGTTTTTTTTATTATTCTAGCACTCAAGAATTTCAATGCAACTAAACACTATAGACAAGGTACTAATGGAAAGTGTTCTCCCTTCTTTTGGTGTGCTTCCACCGCACCCGTTTCCAAGTTAATTAACATCAAACGTTGGATTCCGTATTGTTTGTAAAAAATTATCATTCCAACAATTCCGCTGAACGTATGTATCCTCTACCCCTCTCAACAACCTCATTATACATCCGTATATATAATGAAGACATGATGTTTTGATATTCGCATATGTGCTCGGGTCTCTCGTTCTATTTTCCCTCGATCCCGTGTCCTTGGTTAAATCTTTCTCTGAATTCTCCGATCCCACTCCAACTAAAGAAACAGTTTCGAAAAAGATTGGCTGAACTTTGTTTCAACATGAGAGAAACACTTATTTGTCGATGCTCGTCTGGTAGATTCTAACTTTGTCAACATGAGAAGAAACACTTTCCTTGTTGATGCTCAATTAGGAGATTCTAATAATGTTTGGTGAGGGCGAAGAAGTTTGGTATGTATTAGTCGATTTAATCTGTGGCTGGGACTGGGGTCCATTGAACTCTATTACCATAGATTTGATTTGAGCAGAAGGAATGGAGGAGAAGTTGGAGATACTGGAATTAGTGCAGATAGATTACTCCCACCTGATTGATCCATCCTTGGAAAACAAGTGCATTCAAAACGTTATGGAAGCGTTGGGTCCCGGCGGTCCAGGGCTTATGGCAGTTACAGGAATCCCAATTGTGGAAGCATTGAGACTCACACTTCTCCCCCTCTCCAGGAAGCTTGCACTTATGGACGACACCCAACGCCGTTGCATTTTAAAGGTAAGAAGCCCTACATCCTTCCCATATATACATATATTATCTACAGATTTTGCTTAATGGTAGAAAGCGGAGAGTAGGAGTCCATCCAAAAGTGGACACCCATGGAAATAGATAATGCAGAGAACAGATGGTTGAAATTCTGAATGAAATTTTGGCAATGATTATTTATTCTGTTTGGTAAATACCATGTCAGTTCGATTCTACTTGCATCAGCTAAAAAATACTCATACAAACCAGAATTTTTAGCAACACTTGTAGTTTTAACTGGTTTGCCCATCAAATATGCACCAGCATTTGCCTTCTCAATAATTTCATCACATTTTAAAAACATCACCATCATTGAGTTCGAAACCAATATATTAACTAGCCCAAACCCATCTAATCCTGGGTCTGATATGCACCTCAAGGTAGCAAAGCTCGAGGATACATATATAGAGTCCAAATAAATGGGTCTGGACTCTGGGCTAAGTTTCCATTTTTAATGAACCCAACTCACTATGTATATTCAATGTACCACACGGGCACATGAAAAGTTGGTGGATCACTGCCGCCTCTGCCCCTGCCTAGGCTGTAAAATGCACCTTGCTTTTTTTGTTGTAACAAGGAAGGGGTTGATATGAATATCTATCCAACATTCTTACAAAATTAAGGCCCTAGAATCCCTCCAACTATCTCTAATCTAAGTCACCTGACACGATGACACAGGACATGGACATGGAAATATGAGTATTCGACACGTGAAATTTCAACCCCAAAAACAAGACACGAAGGACACACACACACCCACACATATATATATTAAAAATATGTATATGAGAAAAATTTGAAAATTACACATACAAAATTGAAATTTAGACATAAAGATTCATATTTTGTTAGAAACTAGAAGATTTACATGATAGAAAACTTTAAACATGTACATAAATGATAAATCATGATTCATTATACATTGTAACATCAATGATGATCAAATGACAAACACTGAACACACAAGAAATTAGAACCATAAGCTGCAACATTCTCAATCTCAATAAGTCATCAAAATCAAAATGCACATAGATACTAAGTCAGAGTCACTGATAGTAGATACTATAGGTGGAAATACCAATGGCAAATACAAAATAGCCATAGGGTAGATAATAGAAACGTAGATGGAAGAATCTCATAGCTCATGAGTCGCGACTGTTTTTAATCCTCCATGTCATAATCATCAAGATTAGCATCACTACCAATGCTCTCTCCTCCATTCTCCTTCTCCTCCTCTATATCCAATGCAATCTGTGCATCTGTTGGTGTGGAGGATGACCCCTCGAGAGGATCACCATCATCAAAAGTGACCGGCTCTAACAATGGTTCATTAAGATCCAAGTTGACTAATTCCAATTCAACACTGCTGTCTAAACCCATATCATCAGGAAACACATCCCACAGCTTTGTCTTTCCTGTCAACTATTCTTCTCTCTGCATGTAAATAAGACGGAGGTTGGTGTGCACATACACCAATAAGTCACTTGACACGATGACAAAGAGAAGAGTTCAACAAAAGAGTTTATACTTGAGTGATGACAAAAGAGTTCAAGAATCAAGGCCGACAACATTGAGGTAAATAAAAAGGCTTGGTGGTCTTGATCAAATGCCAGTTCCATACCGTCATGATAGAATCTAGTGGAAACATTTCAATCCTGCTAATCTTGAAATCCTGAAAACTGTTAAGTCTGTTGAATTTTGAATGGGACCTAAAATTCTACTTTCTCCATATGAAGTCCAATGAGGTTGGAACCACTCTCAAACATCCTGAAACAATTAATGGTAATGTTAAAAATTTAAGTAAAAGGATGAAAATGAAAGATAAAGGAGAATGTCTTACAACGGATGAAAATGAAAGATAAAGGAGAATGTCTTTATGAAAGAAAGATAAATTTAATATTACCATTAATTACTAGTGTGGGTGAAATGGAGGGGGTGGGGACCTCTTTAAATAGCATTAGTAGGGAAAAATAACCATTAGTTGCACACCAAAACACCTCACAATTCCAACTTGCATGAGAAAATGTGAGCCTGGGACCTTTCCTATGCATGACACGTGTCTTGAAATTTGGACACGTGCAAGGCACGTGTTGGACATGGATTTGGGACGTGTCTTGTGCACAGGACACGTCCCAAATCCGTGTCCGACACGTATCCTCACGAATCTGTGTCCCCACGCCAGATACGCGACACAAAGGGCTAAATGGACGTGCCATGTTTCATAGTCTCTAATATGATGCAATCTTACCTTAGTGTGGACCAGTGGAGGGTGTATCCTTTTGGGCACGGTGTACTAAATTGCTAACCATTTCCTTCCAATAAGAAAACCTACACACATTGAATGCCATGCCATTTGCAAAGAAAAAAAGTGCCCAATCAACTTTTTTATTTTATTTTGAGCTGGTGAAGTTCAGGGTTCAACTTTTTTATTTTATTTTGAGCCGGTGAAGTTCAGGGTTCAAAGTTCATAACTCTGTGCTTATTAGGCACCCATGCTCTTACCATGACTTGGGATGCTCGCACTATCTGTCTGAGAATTTTTTATTGTTGGGGTTTGCTCTCTCACGATTTTGCTTATAGTGATCTTGCTGCTATGAGGCACTCTCCAAATCACTGTCCCCTATGGAGGGGTGAGTGGTAAAAGCAGATTGCTTTGCCTCTGCATACCCTGAAGAAAAGGTAGGCCCTACTTATGTGGGCATCGGCTCATTGATGCATCAATATTATGCCTACCCTGTATATCTGGTCAAATGTGCTTTGAAGGATAGTACCGGGATGAAGGCCTATGCTAGGTGACTTCGTGTTCTTACAACAGGGTCTATTTTAGTCTCCATATAACAAGTAGCTTATCTTATTTTTACTTAATGAAATGTCTTATTAGTGCTGCCCTTTTTGATTTAGGGATTTTATCAAAGCCTTTTATTTGTTTTCTCTTCCCAACCGCACTGAAATTCCACCTAACCACGCCACTAACCAAGATTTTTTGAGGTTGCAATAAGGGAAAAACCAAACCCTTGCTCTTGTGGGTCCACCTGCTCTCCCACTGTATGAATGGGTGCATTACAAAACTTTCCACAACCTAGCTTCAAATGCCGCTTTGGCTTCCATGAGCAATTTTGATGGAGTTTGTTTTAGGACAGTGGGGGTTTTATGTTGTGAACTTGTAGAAGGGGTGCTTGAGTTTTTCATTGTAACGTTGATGATTGGGGAGGATAGAATTGAGAAAATGTTAATAAAAGAAAAATAAAAAAATGCAGTGAATACCTCAAAATGCAATCCCCAAACCTGAAGAACTCCCTCTAGTTTGTAGGTGAATCCTCCAAGACACAATTTGAGTGAGTATAGCTTCAAGAATACCCTCCAAGATAGAGTGTAACCTCAAACCCTTTAAGGCAGAAGTGCTCTCTTTTTAGAGTGCTTGAAACTCATTTTTGCAAGTGAAGAATGAACCAACTCATTCCCTTTGTATCTGTTTAGGGTTTATGCATTTTGTTTTTGTGCTTTTTTTATTTTTGAGTTTTATAGTTTGATTCTTAAAAACCCTCGGGGGCAACAAAACTTACCAAAAACAATGTTTCTCAGTCAAGAAAGAGTCCTGAAATAGCTTGAGAAATGTCAAGCCATTTCGGGACAATAAGAATGGAATAGTGATTGTTCTGGATACCCTTTTCCTTTTGTGTACCTATTTGGTGCCGTTTATTGCAGAAACAGTTTTCTATCCATACTGTTTATGGTAACAAGGCCCCAAATGACAAATTCAGGATCTGCCCTGAAATTACCCCTAACAAGGCCATAGCTTTGACTTTTCTGTTCCATTACTATCAAGAAGAAAACAAATGTACATTGATACATTTCGGATCAATGTAAACTGTTAATAACAATTTTCTCCATATTTTGTTCACAACAAACATCCTAAAACATGTGATCATAGTTTTCCATATGTGAAACAAAGATATTGTAATATTACTCAAGCTGTCCATTCTGCAGGCAAATAATTTGCAGATTTATTGGAATTCCTGCATATTAGTTTTAGTCTTCAACATTTTGGACTGTTAAAGCACTACCCATGTTCAAGCATTGTCCTTAGCTTGATCTCACAAGGGTGAATGGTGCTGCACATATATAATCAAATATGAAAACAGGAGAACTACAAGAAGAAGAATATTCAAGGCATGGAATTGGGGAGGGAGATAGAAAGAAGCTTTGATGTGGATGAGAAGATTTTCTGTACGACAATGCAAAAGGAGGTGAACATGAGAAACTTTCATAACAGTGAGGAGAAGGAAATGACGAAGCTTTTCCACATCAAGATTCAAGTCAAGAAGAACAAGGTGGATGCTCTGTTTGATTTTGGTTCATAGGTCAACCTCATAGTAGAGGACCTGGTAAGTAAGCTTGGATTAGAGGCACATGATTATCCTCATCCATACTCCTTGGGATGGGTGAACAATGATGTAGAGTTGAAAGTTGAAACCGCTGCTACACCGAGTTTCAGGGACATGGGGACACCTTCCTAGTATGTCTAGAAAATCCCCTCAAAATTTTAGGGGATGACAGGGTACGTCGGGGTAGGACATAGGGAATCCTGCCCCAAATATAAATATCACCCATTGTTGTACTCTGAAGTACCCATATACCAGTTACTTATGGGTGGTACTTGACATCTCCATTCGGAATGTTGATATTTATCTGAAGAAGATATGAGCATTTCAAATCGGGCTGGGCATGTTTCTGATTTTTAGGGAAGAAAAAACTTTTTGTATTGAATAGCTCATAAATTTTGACTCACTACCCAGATTGAAGTGATACTAACACCATTTGAAAGAGTGTTTCTATGGCTACAATCTGATATATTTCTAAGCAATATTCAACAAATTACAAGATCTGCAAGTTATACATTTTCAGCCTCAAAACCCCAATGGAAATGGAAATACCATAATAAATTTCAGTTGGGTTTATATTTATTAATTCAAAAGAAGAAATGGATTTTTTTTTGGATATATGCAATAAATTTATTATTTCTATTTATATAATAGAAGAATATATAAAATAAGTAAATGCATGGTTGGAGCTAGATGAGGTTTGTGAAGCATGGTAGGATGACATCGTCCAGCTATGTGAAGATAATTACTTTAAGCTTCTTTTTGGGGAATCTCATCCTCCTTGATGAATATCCATGTGATCAAGAAGATTTAGAAGAAGCAAACATAATCTTCCATCTTCTCTTGCTTGAAGCTCTTCCTCTTTATGATGAATCTTCCAATGACTCATGAGCAAAAATGTATTGGTTGAAGCGGAAGAAGAAACTGTGGAAGGCGTTTATGAGCAAATGGTGAAAACGAGTTTTCCACATGAACCTTATCCATTGGTAATGCTTTCTCTACCTTCACAATAAACAGTTTACATCTATGTGGATGATATTTGTGATATGTGGATGATATTTGTGATCTAGTGGTTCCTATTATCCTATTTGAACAAAACTTGGACCCGTATGACCCCGTGGAGCATTTTCAGCGGAGTACACTTAATGAGTTCAATGAGTTCAATGAGTTTGTCGAGGAAGCCTATTCTCTAAGCTTCTATCCATTCAAATGCATGCATCTGACAATATTCAAGCAAAGGTCAAATAAACATTAGAAGAAGAAGACACATGGTCGAGGTACTCTTTGACCCTCAAGCTTTGGGGACAAAACTTTCCAAAGGGGGACGGTATGTCGTTTACCTAAATACAACATTTTTATGTATGCAAATAAATATATACTTACTAGCTATTTTGTATGCAAGATCATAGTGTTATACTAATGTAGTCATTTGTTATTTTGTACATGGCCACTTATGTTAAATAAGGCTTCATATAGATAATTAGCATGTTTAGGAGTAATAAGAGCCTAATTACACCATAAAGGCAACTTGGGCTGTGGGTTTGTGTTTGAGTTCCTCTTTTGTATAAATAGGGATCTTACCTCTCTTGTAATCATCCAATCCTATAATTAATACAATCAATTTTTGTTTACTCATTTCAATACCAAGTACATGGATATGTCTTCCTTCATTTTCTAGGATGTTTGATAAACTAGGTATATCCACATAGGTCGAACACCTTAAGGCAACCGCTCACTCAAACAAATCAATGATTAGTACACCGATCTATTGCATGGTTAAAAATCTCAAAGAGGGAAACAATCCATGGCCCTAGCCAACATGACCACTTGGGGCAATATATTAATGCAAAAAGAAAAGTAGTTTACATATGAATCTCTCACAATTGATCATCAACAAATGATCCTCCATACTCTTTAAATAGAGATCATGGATCAATTGGGTGCTAAGCCACAGATCAAGTGTCGTAAGTATTTGTTAAATTTCAAACCCAACACCCAATGAATTATTTCATAGCAAACCCTTGTTGTAATAAACTTATTAAGCAGATTCACTGAATAAAAAACACGGCTCAGTTTTAACTATTTACAAAAATAAATTAGCGGAAGCAAAACAGGAAACCAAACTCATTTGCACACGTAATTTTCTCGGTAAATACCCCTGGATAAAACCCCTAAGGGAAAACCAGTGCTGTGATGATTTTATTAAGATAAAATATGGGCTCCCGTCCTGGGATAATGGCCCACCTGAGGAATAATACAAAACGGAAAAATAGCCTAGCCTATCACACCTCAAGATCCATCATTCGATCTTGCTAGCTGCTACTACTTTGTTTCCCTTTGCTCATTTCCTGAGATCCTACCCCTGCACACTTGGGTGAAAGTCCTTCTCTACCCAATTCAATGAGATCTCACTATCTCACTCTATGTGTGTCTCCTCCTCTCACCTTAGCTGCCTTTTATAATGTTGAGTTTACCCTAAATCCAAAACCCTAGATTTCCAAAGTGATCAATGGTTGAGATTAGATCTTACCAACACTTTAGATCAATGGCTAGGATTTAATTTAATTCTGTAATGCCAAATACTTAGGCATTTAATTAAATTAAACTCAATTAATTATGAAAAGGCATTCACTTTAATAATCACTTTATTAAAGTGAATTTCCTAAGTCTTGAGAGGTATTAAGGATGACTTCTACATGTTAGACACAAAACCAATGTGAAAGTACTTGTCCAATGCTACAAACATCAACAATATTGAGGAGAAGATGAACCGTTGGATCACTTTATGTCTAGAACATAATTGCGACCACTAGATTAGATAATTACAAAAGCACACTAAAGAAACACATTTTACCTAAAGACACATTAAGACTAGTGCAAGTTATAATTGTCTTTATGGATTATCTCAATGAAGCATCAATCTATATCCATGACCAGTTTTGTGATAAAAAGTGGAATGCTCAAATGCAACCATGTGTTGAGCTTATGCTTATACTGAGAGAGGAGGGGGGGGGGGAGAGTGAATCAGTATACAATACTTTTTACTTTATTTAACCATTCGTCAATCAATCATTAACCGAGAAACAATAATCACATATAAACTCAAATCATAATGCATAGAGTTTAACGTGGAAACCCTTGTGGGAGGAAACCACAAAAACTTATCTTTTATAAATTTTTTTAGGCACCAACCTACTGTTACAAAGATTGTAGGCACCAACCTATTGGAGACACCAATCTCCTTAGTTGAGTACCAACTCAGCAAGATGCAGGCACCAACCTAATGGAGACACCAATCTCCTCGACTGAGCACCAACTCAATAAGATATGTGTAGACACTGATCCACGATCTTCATACACAGAGTACTTCTGACTTCACCTGCATGCTTCATTCCACAAACAATCCTTCAAAACCTAGCAAGCCTCATAGCATCATTCCTAGAATGTGATCACCGACGACAACATCCCAACCTCATAGTAGTGCACACGACAACATCACAACCTTATAACATACCTTGAGAATAAGAAAGACCCAAAGAAAGTCCCTTAGACTTCTCTTGCATACCTCTAGATCCCAAAGAGACACCCCAGTGCCTTTAGCGCACCTCAGACTTGATCTCTTGGTTGGCTGCACTAAAAATGCGAAAATTCATCCTATATTTATAGTGATTTTGTCCCCACTTTCCGGGCTAACCTCAATTTTCTGGTTGGGTTGTCGGACAAAAACAATCATATCTCCTTATTCCTAGGGAGTTAGAGGGAATGCCATATATCGTTGGAAAGGTCTCGGAATAAGCTTTCCAACCATATAACTTGTGCTCCCATTTGAGCTAGGTATTTAGGGTGAAAATGCCTTCAAATTTAGGGTATCCAAATTGACCAAAAATAATACTTTCAACAATCTCCATCTTGCAATCTTTATTTTGGACATCTATAGGCTTGTAATATTTATCTTGGACATCTTGTAGGCTCCCCCTGTCTTTGACATCAATGACAACAATATTTCCAACAATCTCCCCCTGTCTTTGACATCAATGACAACAATATTTCCAACAATCTCCCCCTGTCTTTGACATCAATGACAACAATATTTCCAACAATCTCCCCCTTTGTCATTGATGGCAACCCTTAGTCAATTATGATACTCCCCATGTCTGCAACTTTCCTTGTGTCTGCAATTCTTCCTTTGTTTGCAACTTCTCCCCCTTTGACATCAATGGCAAAGGGCTGCTTCCCCTAAGCTTTTTCTTTCCTTTACTGACGAGATGAGAGGGATATCACTCCCAACTTTTGTTTCATACAACACTTTTCTTCTTTGACTTCATCGAGTATGTATACATCGCTTGTGGTTCTAATTGCATTTGCCACCAATCTTCCTGAAGCTACTTTCCTTAATCTCACACCCTTTAGAATGAAATGTGAGGTTGTAGCCTTGATCACACATTTGACTGACACTTAGAAGATTGTGCTTTAATCCTTCAACATACAGGGCATTTTGTGTCTCCGTCTTTCCCTTATCAAGACTAACAATATCTTTTCTAACTATCCTTGCAGAGCCATTATCTCCAAAAGTAACCCTGCCTCCTTTTTCTTCCTTCAAGGTGAGAAATTTGGTGTCATGTGTTTTGAACATCCATTGTCAATGTACCATTATTTTGAGCATAAAGTGCAAGTCCACATTCTTCCTTCTTCTATTCTTCTTGCTTCTTTTTCCACAACTTTGTGTATTCTTCTTTATGTTTGGCAAGAACACCTTCTTCCTTCTTTATTATGCTGCTTTTACAGTCACATACTATGTGCCCATAGTTATTACACTTATAACTTTCAACATTGTAATCAAGTAAGGGAGCAAATAAATCGTAGTTTCTATCAATAAACCCAAGAGAACTTCTAGTTTTGTTTCTCACATAATCATTCCTTGCGGTTTTATAAGAACCTTTGTTTATATCTCTCACATGATCACTTCCTGCATAAGCTTTGCAATCTATTGCTTTATGACCAAAGTTATTGCAAGAAAAATAGTAGCCAAGAAAGGGATTTTAGTACCGGTTTGTCAAAGGTCTTCTTGGTGGAACAACTCTTTTAAACTCATTCCTGTGAGTAGAATCAGAGTTCTGCTGGTCATCATTTCCTTTCTTGCTGTTGATTTCATTGTTGATGGATTCTTTGAGAATATTCACATATCTTTTAGGTTTCTCTTCATTTTCTTTTTCTGATGGCTGTGTGACCTTAGTGCTTGCATCTCCCTTAGGGGTCCTTTGTTTTTCGTCATAGCCAAGACCTATTTTGATGAATGGTGACCTTTGACAACTGAGAATATTATCTAAGATTTCAGTACTCTTTCCAAACTTCAAGTTTTTATTCAATTGATCAGTAGTTTTCTCGAGTTCCTTTCTTAAAGAAACTATTTAAGCTTCTAGCTTCTTGCAATTTTCTTTCCTTTCTTGTAGTTGGCTTCTCACCACTTCTTCTATCCTTTTTGCCTCTTCTAGTTGAGTCTTCAGGATGAAAATTGTCTTCTTTGTTTCTTCAAGATCATGATCCTTCTCTTCATATTTCTGCAACTGCTCTTTCTGCTTTATGTTCCTTTCCCTAAGTCTGTCTATTTCTTTAAGGCACTAATGAGTTCTGTTTCAAGATTCACTTGTCCATCAATGTCTTCTTCTTCTTCTTCTGATTTTTCTTTCTTATTGTCTTCACTTTCTTTATCGGTAGACTTTGTATCCATGGCCATGAAAAGGAATTCTTCTTTGTCAATATCAGAAACATATCCATCTCTTTCTTCAGACAAGCTACTATACTCTCTAGAGTAAAGACTCTTCTTCTTATTATATTTTTCTCTTTTGTGTCTATAATATCTGCTTCTATTGTTATGACATTATTGTCCGCATCATCACTGTCTTCCCCTTTAGCATATGGACATTTAGCAGCAAAATGTCCCACTCTACCACAATTAAAACATATGAATGGTAGCTTACCTTTGTGTTTGCTAGATCCTCTTTTTAGCTTTCTCACAAATAATGCTTCTTCTATATCTGATTCATGGTTGGAACAATCACAAAGTTTGTGTCCTTTTGTCTTCTTTGATGCTTTAAAAGTTGCTTCCTTCCGTGTTGGCTTTTCTTTTTCTGTCCTCATCTCATATGCAGTGAGAATCCCATGCAGCTCATCCATCGTTAGTTTCCCTAGATGCTTCATTTCTTCAATGGCAGAGACCTTGGCATCAAATCTTAAGTGGAGAGACCTGAGCACTTTTTGCACAATCACTGATTCTTCAACCTCTTCACCAAGTCCTTTGATGGTGTTGACAATTTCATCCACTTGAAGAAAATAGGCTGCAACATTTTCTTAGTCTTCCATTTTCAAACTCTTGAACTATCTTCTATGAGTTTGGAGCTTCACCTTCTTCACCTTGTCATCACCTGTGATGTCCCGTTCCCAAGAGTAGGCTAGCAGGGAGTGACTTAGTAGTCTATCTGTTCCCGTAGACTATAGTCAGGCACAAACAGGGAATAAGAGAAGAAATAAGGGTGAATTAGTGGCTAAATGATGAATTAAGCTTAAAAGCATAGGAAAAATCACTTAAGCTAAAGTCAACGGAGAAATAGAAGAAAAAGGTGGAGGGGGAGACTTAATTAATTAATCACTCACCTTAGGAGGAAAAACGCCTAGCTTAAGTGATGTCAACAGAGAATTAGATTGGGAAAGGTATTAAAGGAGGAATTCAACCTAATTCCTCATTATGTTATGATTTGATGTTGAGAAGAGTTCTAGAGGAGGAAATCGACCTTTTTGTTGTTTTGTGGATTTCTGGAGGAAACCACCACCTAGATTGGTTTCGGTGTTGGAAGACACACCCTAGCCTATCGGAGATACCATCCAGGTATTTCACCGTGCCAGTTCAGGAATATTTTGATCTATTGCAGTGATTGCGCAACTCAGTCAGTGAGGGCGCAAGAGTTAGAGAGGGTTTTGTGTAGTTGCACGAGACCAGGGTTTATCTTGCAGATTCCTTCCGACCCAGTTGAGGATCAACCATGGTGCTTCTTTTGAGCCACTAGTCATCAGATTCTGACTGTGGAATCTACCAGGGCGCATTAGACAACCAGGAAGTGCGTAGCTCTTGAGGAGGGACGTTTGGGGTTCCAGGGGGTGTTCCGGATCAGATCAAAGGAAACCCTTCCGACCCATTACAGAGGAGGCCAGGGCGCACATTTCGAGATAGATATCATTGGATTCCGATGGTGGAATCACTAGGGCGCACTCACAGAGCCTAGGAGGTGCGCAACCCCCCAGGGATGTCATCCAGAGCTTCATAGGTCAGATCTTCAATCCGATAGTTACCGGGAGGAGCCTAGAGGCCAGGGCACTCAGTTTGGGACAATTTCCAGTCTGTTATGTCGAGTATAGCCACCAGGGCGAGTTTTCCAGTATTTGCTGTGAGTTTTCGGAACTACATTTTGTCAATCTATCCGTGCATGTGCAGAGCTACCTACATCTTCTCATCATGGGTATTTTGTATTAGTTGCTTTGTATTCCAATGACTATCCATGAGATCTAGCCGATGATTATTTTCTCTGCTTTCAACATATCATTGTATTTTCTGCTTTTTCCTCATAATACATACTATTGAGATGGTGTTTGCTTCTCATTTCACATCCATCGTATATACTGCTTAAACATTATTTGTATGACACACACATGCGAAAATCACCAAGCATGTTAAACAATTAACTCAAATGCATCCAGAAACCCCAAAGCACCAGATCCGAGAGTCAAAAAACTAGTTCAGCAGTAGATATCCAGATCAATTGGATTTGGGATATTTCAATGGTATCCGAGCCTTCTTCCTGACAGCCTGTGAAGTAGTGCTTCTCATGACCCCATGATTTCGGGGACAGGTGAAGAATACCTAGAGGGTCGAGGACATATTGGGGACGAGTACATTCAGTACCGCAAAGGACATAGCAAAGACAGGAGAGACAGGAACAAAAGGGACTACACTCCCTTCCACACTCAGTCAGATACATAGCCAGAGTTAGAGGACAGAGAGCACATCGGCTCTGACACAGAGACAAAGATAGAGAGGAGTATGGGTGACAGACGAGAGACACCAGAGGGTAGGGGGAAAGGCCCCGAGACACATCCTGACAGTACGCATGCCATCTTGAATGAACTAGCTAGAGGATAGTGGGACATGATGAACGACATAGCACAAATGGCCATCGATACACAGATGATCCAACATAGCGTGAGCACTATAGGTGTCGATGCCGCAGGAGGAGCGAGTGGTTCAGGAGGACACCAGGGAGGTGGGGCCATTGGCTCCAGTGGATCTCAGGGCAGAGCGAGGGGACACCCTTCACCTATCTGTGCCTATACATCATCTGGGAGGATTCCCCGACCTTTGTATCCATAGTTCCAAGGGGGACAGTCGTTGGGACAGGCAGGGCATGCAGGAGGATAGCCAGGTCAGGGACAGAAAGTGCCACAAGATCCATTCAGAGAGTACAAGAGAGATTACTTGGCACTAGGACCAGAGTTCCATGCAGACATGAGTTTGCTAGACTATTGTTCGATCAGGTATCGGAACAGACCCCGAGAGGCTCAGAGGGGCAATGGGAAAACTCAAAACACAGATTTCATCAAGAAAGTGGGAAAGTTGAACATTCCTACTTTTGACGGATCATCACGATGCTCAGCTCAAGCATGGGTACAAAAGCTTGACACATTTCAAGCTTAACCCGATGACGGAGTCAGAAGCTATGAACTTCGCCACCTTACACTTTGATGGGGAGGCCCACGAGTGGTGGTACCATGGGTTGGTGACCTTGGGTCACAACCACATTACTTCATACTTGGAGTTCACTGAGAGGTTGATGGAGAGGTTTGACAGGAGAGATCCAGAGCTCCATTTCAGGGACCTTACAAAGTTGAGACAGACAGGATCAGTTGAGGCCTTCATCACAGAGTTCCAGCGCAAGGCAGTGGCCGTATCAGATATATCGAAGCACAGATTGGTGATGTTGTTCACCGAGGCATTGATAGAGCCCTTGAGGGGTTGGGTTAAGGCTTTCAAGCCTCACACCTTACAGGAGGCCATTGTGTGCACGAGAGACATGGGAGACTCAGCGCTGAAACCCAAAACCTTTACCAAACCCTTTGTACCATAGAGAGACAGGGATCAGAAAAATCCTCAAAGGGAATGGAAGGGTAAGCCCAAGCTGGACGATGACACCAGAAAAAAGTTGATGAGGAAGAAGCTTTGCTTCTCTTGCAAAGACCCTTGGGTCCCAGGGCATAAATGCATGGGAAAGGGGCAGATCCACTACATTGAGGTGGAATCAGGTAGTGAGGAGGAGGATGAGGAGATCAGAGTGTAGGCAGACAATGATTCAGTGGAGGAGACTACACACGAGCCAGAGAGGCATTTGAAGAAGCCTCAGATTCAAACAAAAGCACAACCTAAGGAAGAGACAAAACCTCAAAGAGAGGTGAAAGGGGGAACCATAGCCACCCTTTTTGGAGTACCTAGGTACAACACTCTCAGGCTCAAGGGCCTTGTACAAGGGCAACGCATGAGAACTCTAGTTGATGGTGGGGCCACCCACAATTTCATAGATGCGTCCTTAGTAGCAGGAGGGGGTTACGCACTAAGGAGTTTGAGGGATTCCACGTGGCAGTGGCAGATGGATACACGATGACATGCTTGGACATGGTCCCAAACCTAGAGGTCAAGCTAGGCAACTACACCCTGACAGATACTTTCTATGTAGTTGACCTATTAGATACAGATGCAGTGTTGGGGGTACAGTGGCTATATTCATTGGGGAAGATTGGGTTCAACTATCAGACGTTGACCATGAGTGGTACTGAGAGGCATGTCTACAGGAGCACCCCGAGCAGTACCAGCGAAGAGGATGGAGCGGATCTTTCGTCACGGTGATGTAGCATATGCAATAGAGTGTTTGATCACCACCCGGAAGGATTCAGAGGGCAGGGAGCATTACCATCCACAGATTAGGAAGCTTCTAAGTCAGTATGAGCCAGTGTTTGGGCCGATACCACCAGGGAGACCACCAGACAGGGGATTCGAGCATACGATTGAGTTGGAGGCAGGGGCTACATCGATGGTCATCGTGCCCTATAGGCACCCCAAGAGATTCAAGGATGAGATTGAGAAAGCAATCAAAGAATTGCTTGCGATGGGGCACATCAGGCCCAACACGAGTCCTTTTGCTTCTTCAGTCGTTCTGGTACTGAAGAAGGATGGCACATTGAGGATGTGCATTGATTACATAGCTCTCAACAAGAAAACGATCAAGAACAGGTACCCCATTCCACGCATTGATGCGTTGATGGACGAGTTACATGGGGCAGTTTTCTTCACCAAGATTGATCTGTAGTCAAGATATCATCAGATCAACATCAGGGAGCAAGACATAGAGAAGTCAATGTTCAAATGCCATTTCAAACATTTCGAGTTCTTGCTCATGCCGTTCGGATTGACCAACGCACCTGCCACTTTCTAGTCTTGCATGAACCACATCTTCAGAGGGAAGTTGAGGAAGTAGCTTTTGGTATTCTTCGATGACATATTGATTTACAACAGGATATGGGATGAGCATCTGGCACATTTGGAGGAGGTCTTGGGCATTATGCAAGCACAGTCATTATATGCCAAGGAGTCCAAATGTGAGTTTGGGATGAGAGAACTACTGTACTTGGGGCATATCATCAGTGAGCAGGGAGTACAGGTTCATCTGGAGAAGATCAGGGCCATTTTGGATTGGCCAACACCCAAGAACCTCACGGAGTTGAAGGGATTCTTTGGGTTATGTAGTTACTACAACCGATTTGTCAGAGACTTTTGACAATTGGGAGCACCACTCACAGATCTGACCAAGAAGGGTGCTTTTCATTGGACGGAGGAGTCACAACAGACATTTGAGAAGATGAAGGAGGTTATGAGCACATGCCCTGTTCTAGCTCTTCCGGATTTCTCTAGGCCGTTTGTCTTAGAGTGCGACGCATCAGGGGTGGGGATTGGAACAGTTTTGATGCAGGGAGGCCATCCCATTGTGTTCGAGAGCAGGAAGTTCAATGAGTCGGAGAGACTCTACTCGATTTACGACAAGGAAATGGTAGCAATCATGCATGCCTTAACCAAATTCAAGCAGTATCTGGTGGGCAACAGATTTGCAGTGAAGACTGATCACAATAGTCTCAAGTATTTCCTGGATCAGAAAGACCTCAGCGAGAGACAACATAAGTGGGTCTCGAAGATCCAAGCCTTTGACTTTGACATTGAGTATCTTAAGGGAAAAAGGAATGTCGTAGCAGATGCCTTGTCTAGGAGGCCAACAGGGTGTTCGATGATGGATATTTGCACAGACTGGAAAGCACATTTGTTGGTGGAGTACTCCAAAAACAAATTTGCTTGTGAGGTATTGGATGGACAGGTAGTTGATGATAGATACAGGGTGCTAGACGATGTCATTTTCTACAAGGACCAGATCTACTTGGTTCCAGAATCTATCTTGAAAGGGAATATTCTGAAGGTGTGTCATGATTCGCCCGCAGCTGGGCACCAGGGGTATTTCAAACCTTATAGACAGTCCTCCTTGAAAAGGAGCGGGGCAGAGAAGCTGAAGCCTAGATTGTATGAACCGTACAGAGTCATCATGAGGGTAGGCGAGGTGGCATATGAGCTAGAGCTATCGAAAGGTAGCAAGATTCACAACGTCTTCCATGTTTCTTGCCTTAAAAAGGTAGTGGGACAACAAGTTAACATTTCAGAGGAGTTACCACCCTTCGATGAGGAGGGTCAGTTGGAGTTAGTGCTGGAGGAGGTGCTCAAGCAGAGAGAGCGCAGATTGAGGAGCAAGGTTATCAGGGAGTGCTTGGTTAGATGGAGGGGACTTCCAGTGGAGGACGCTACATGGGAGGGAGAGCATATATTGCAGCACCTAGGATTGATGTTGCTTGAGGACAGACAATCTCGGGAAGGGAGGACTGTGATGTCTCGTTCCCAAGAGTAGGCCAACAGGGAGTGACTTAGTAGTCTATCTGTTCCCGTAGACTATAGTTAGGCACAAACAGGGAACAAGAGGAGAAACAAGGGTGAATTAGTGGTTAAAAGATGAATTAAGCCAAAAAGCACAGGAAAAGTCACTTGAGCTAAAGTCAATGGAGAAATAGAAGAAAAAGGTGTTGAGGGGGAGACTTAATTAATTAATCACTCACCTTAGGAGTAAAAACATCTAGCTTAAGTGATGTCAACGGAGAATTAGATCAGGAAAGGTATTAAAGGAGGAATTCAACCTAATTCCTCATTATGTTATGATTTGATGTTGAGAAGTGTTATAGAGGAGGAAATCGATCTCTTTGTTGTTTTGTGGATTTCTGGAGGAAACCACCACCTAGATTGGTTTCGATGTTGGAAGACACACCCTAGCCTATCGGAGATACCATCCAGGTATTTCACTGTGCTAGTTCAGGAGTATTCCGATCTATTACAGTCATTGCGTAGCTCAGCTAGTGAGGGCGCAAGGGTTAGAGAGGGTTTTGTGTAGCTGCACGAGACCAGGGTTTATCTTGCAGATTCCTTCCGACCCAGTTGAGAATCAGCCAGGGCGCTTCTTTTGAGCTACCAGTCATCAGATTTTGACGGTGGAATCTACCAAGGCGCATCAGACAACTAGGATGTGCGCAACTCTTGAGGAGGGACTTTTGGGGTTCCAGGGGGTGTTCCGGATCAGATCAGAGGAAACGCTTCTGACCCATTACAGAGGAGGCCAGGGCGCACATTTTGAGACAAATATCATTGGATTCCGACGGTGGAATCACTAGGGCGCACTCACAGAGCCTAAGAGGTGCGCAACCCCCCAGGGGATGTCATCCAGAGCTTCAGAGGTCAGATCTTCAATCTGACAGTTACCGGGAGGAGCCTAGAGGCCAGAGCAGTTTGGGACAGTTTCCAGTCCGTTATGTTGAGTATAGCCACCAACTCAATATCCTCAACTTCTGACTTCACCTGCATGCTTCATTCCACAGACAATCCTTCAAACCCTAGCAAGCCTCATAGCATCACTCCCAAAATGTAATCACTGATGGAAACATCCACTGATGGCAACATCCCAACCTCATAGCAGTGCACGTGACAACATCAACCTCACAACAACATCACAACCTTATAGCATACCTTGAGAATAAGAAAGAGCCAAAGAAAGTCCCTTAGACTTCTCTTGCACACCTCTAGATCCCAAAGAGACATCCCAATGCTTTTAGCGCACCTCAGACTTGATCTCTTGCTTGGTTGCACTAAAAATGCGAAAATCCATCCTATATTTATAGTAATTATGTCCCCACTTTCCGGGTCGACCTCAATTTTCTGGCTGGGTTGTCAAACGGAAAAATTCACGTCTCCTCATTCCTAGGGAGTTAGAAGGAATGCCATATACCGTTGGAAAGGTTTCAGAATAATCTTTCCAACCATATAACTTGTGCTCCACTGCTCCCATTTGACCTAGGTATGTAGGGTAAAAATTCCTTCAAAAATAGGGTATCCAAATTTACCAAAAATAATACTTTCAACAATCTCCATCTTGCAATCTTTATCTTGGACATCTATAGATTTGTAATATTTATCTTGGACATCTTATAGGTTCCCCCTGTCTTTGACATCAATGACAACAATATTTCGAACACCATGCACCCACACAAGATATCATAAACAGATTCTAAACACTGGATAAAGGTTTATTTAAAGATACCATAAAACAAAGATCAGTGATTCAGCATGACCAGCATGTGATGAAACTCAACAATGATATATGTGAACATCAGGATTCAAGTTTAGATTGTGAATTCTGAGTTTGTAGATCAGTCCACAGTTTTAAGCGCTGCATATACAGCTCATTCAACGCACTATATAAATGGATATACCAACAGAAAATAGCACATAAGGTAGTCTGTCTTGGGGTTATATGATAAGGTTTGAGCCACCAATTTTGCTGTAGGTATAAGCAACTATGTTCATCACAACTTTGTCCACATTTTATATCCAACCAAAACAAACCTATGACAGCAAGAAAACTAATTGGAACCACTTTTTTTAAACCACACATTCAACTATCCAAGTAATAATAGAGAGATCACCGAAACTGTTCGTCAATGTTGGTTTGTCAGATCCACGAGAAATACATCAATTAAATTTATGACAGTCCTCAAATATTCTTCCCAGCAAGATGTGTAAAGTTGATGACCGTTGGATAGTTTTTTGGGATTAGATTAAAGTAAAGAAATGATCAAAGTTCAGGATCATTGCAGCAATGGCAGTCTTAAAAATTTTTCAACCATCTTTATCAACAAATAAACACACCCAGAATAGATCGTTTGGGCAGTTTGACGGCAATCTGAGCGCTGGAATAATAATAATCCAAAGCACCTCGCAGAGAATCCTCAAATATCCCCGCATTACCTTTGTGATGTTGAGCAGAGATAAATTTCAACATATTGGATAACCCTAGAAAGAGACAATAGAACGTTGGGGGTTCTTCTGGATAGGCTTGAAGGAAGCTGTCCCTAGAGACGAAAATACCAATGAACATTGCCTTGTGGAATGGCCAATACACCTCAGCATACACACTGTGACTTTCTGCAATCAATGAAAAGAAAAATCTCGCCCTGGAAATTCTCGGATCATCAATGAAAATGAAAATATTTATTGAAGCATCGATCTAGGCAGTGTTAGGATCGAATTGATGTGTGGCACGACATGGAAAACAAACAAATGCAATGACCCTTTGAACGATGGCAGATATAACATCAAGAAACAAGCAATGATTGGTCACAATCAAAGTGTTGGAGCAGTTCACGTGCATCAATCAGACTGTCGTCTGAATATTTTGTAAACCCTGTGATTTTACCTCAGATTTCAGATCAATTTGATGGGATAATGATTGGATAATAAATTATACCTGCAATCACAATATGAAGCTCCTGGGGTTTGGAAAGAAAAATGAACTAGAAAAAAGCACCCAAACCTTTTGCATCTACTGGTAATAATATGGTTCACGATCATCCAAGGCATTCACAAAGTTTAAATTTATTTTAATTTCAAGATGCCTTATTGTACTAAGGTTAGATCGAATGATGGACAATGTGAATAAATCTAAATCCTATCTGTGCCAACCATGAAAAATATTCAGTGAAGATGAGTTAGCACACAAATTTTGAAAAAAAGATTAATCTTTGAAGCTAAAAAAAATAAAAATTGACGGTGAACAATTTTATGGGGTTTTGATTGAAAAATTAGGGGAAGAAATAGCCTGCCATTGGACTATGGAGTCATTCAGATCTAGGGTAATTTATTAGGATTGTGCTGGTGTCTTCCCTCACCATGGGCTGGGGGAAAAGCGCCAGATCTGGGGTAGTTAGGGCCTCTGCTAAAGGGGATTGGGTCAATAGCTTGCAAACAACCTAACAGATGCTAGTATTCAGCAAAAGTTCAGATATAATAAAATGAAACCCTTGAATCTTCCTTTTAAATATATCTAAATTGACAAAGAATATATAAGTAGAGGGTTAGAGTTACCTTCTAACTCCCTTGCATATTCTCTAACATGCACCATTTCCACATCAGCATAAGACATCTAAGCCACCCTCCATCAAAACAAATAAAAAAACCCAAGAAATAATGAATAATAGATTTAAGCAAAAAAAAATCTTCTTTTATTTTCCAATGCCTTTACAAATGAAAGTGCCTCCTCTTTTATAGGTGAAGAGGCTCAAAACTGTTTACAAAAACCATGGGTAAGCCCAATACCATGGGTAAAATCATTTTCTCTAACAAACCACGAGCATAATAATATATAAAATGTGCTTTTACAATAAAATATTGATTTTCCCCTTTAGAAAAGGTCAAAGCATAATAAAATAATGTTCCAAGAGGTGCGCTGATCCGGATTTATGTAGGAACACAATGAAATACAAAAATACACATAAACGCAGAGATGCAGCAGAAATAAGACTTCATTTCATTAATAACAAATGACTGAAAAATGCTTACAGACAGAATGGAAATAAACTAGCTAGGGCGCTAGTAGCTTATCTCTGAGAAGAGATGTGGCGGCTACTGGCCTTTGGACTGCCTGTTACAATGAGGCTTGAAGGCCTATATATTACTGAGAAACAATGGAAAACCCTAAACATCCAAAAACCTAACCCTAGGAGATGAAACGCCAGAATATGGGTCCCGTTGGGGTAAATTGGTACATCAATTTCCCGTGGTCGTAACTTTGGCATACTATCTCCGTTTGACGCACATGATACATCGTTAGAAAGATCTATCCAAGGACTACACTGCTGATAACGAATATCAAGTCCAGAACGGACTCATATTCGCCAGAGCATTCATGCCCAAAATACGTCATTTAGGGCCTCAAAACAGCTCCGGAAGTTCAGGACCTGAAGAACTGCTAAAAATAGTAAATTGTGCTACAATTAAGGAAACTGAAAAACTGAAAGAAACAATGGTGTGGGTCCAAGTGGAATAGGCGGGTGGCCACCAATATC
>ML839659.1:62210-73982 GCA_009831015.1 Picea engelmannii | reverse complement strand
TGTAGCAGTCAGGATCCACCTGTGCTGCCCACTGGAGGTAGGGTGAATTTCCCCAATGAAGTCTAGGCCCCTCTACTGGAAAGGTCCTGAAACCACCACCGGATTTAACGGCAGAGACTTGAGCTACTTCTTTCCTACAAATTTTTGACATTTGATGCAGGACCTGACCCTTTTGCAGATGTCAGTGAACATGGTAGGCCAGTAATATCCAACCCTGAAGATTTTTTGGGCTATGGCTTTCCAGAAATGGTGCCCCCCACAGAGGCCATTGTGGAAATCAAATATAATCTGTTGGGCTTCTTGTGGGTCCAGGCACCTTAAAAATACCCCTAAAGGGTCTCTCCAGTACAAGGTTTGGTAAATGAGGCAATATCTGACTGCCTTGAGCTTTAGATCTCTTGCCTTTCTTTTTTCCATTCCATCAGGAGGCCTCAATTCTTGCAGAAAATACAAGATGTCCTCGTACCAGGCACATGTTTCCAGTGATAAGGCACCCTGGAATCGCTTGTTGGATGACTCAGCTTGCTCACTGATGAAGTTAATTCCTAAATTTTTGCAATTGGATTCAGCCAATAACTTGGCTAAGCCCTACCCCTTTATCAACTTGGTGGGCTTGATTTCCAAGTCAAACTCTAGGATATTGGCGATCCACTTACCTCTTCTTCCATCTATGTCAGGCTGTACAAGAATGTCCTTCACAGACGCTGAAGGAACATATGCAGTGATCCTTGAGTGTAAGACATAGACTCTGAAATCTTTGAGAGCTTTCACCAAGGCATAGGCCTGCTTCTCCATGATCTCGTACCGGAGTTCTGCATCTCTCAATGCCTTGCTATAGAAGGCAATAGGTTTCTCTTTCCCTTGATCATTTTTCTGCAACAAGACCGCTGCTACTGTATCGCAAGAAGCAAAAGAAAAAATCAGGAAATCTTTAGAATAATCAGGACTGATCAGCACAAGTGCCTCAGTCAACACCTTCTTTATTTGGACAAAATATTCCCTGGGTTCAGCAGTCCATTTTATTTCATTTCCCTTCCTGAGCATGGTCATGATGTGTTTCACCAACTCGGAAAAATTTGAGACAAATCTCCTCAGAAAATTTATCTTCCCCAAAAAGGCATGAACTTCCTTCTTAGATCTGGGAAGTGACAAGGTCTGAAGTTCTTCTACCCTGCTAGGGTCAATACTTACTCCTTCTGCAGACACTATATGGCCCAATAGCTTCCCTTCCTTCATAGCAAACAAATATTTCTTGGGGTTCAGGGATAGGCCAAACCTACGACACTTCAGGAAAACCTTTTTCAGATGACAGCGATGCTCCTTGTCTGTCCTGGAGAAGACTGTGATATCATCCATATAGATTACCATGAACTGATCCTTCTCTCCGATGAACGCTATGTCCATGGATCGCTGAAATGTTGCTCCTGCATTCATCAATCCGAAAGGCATTTTGGAATACATGAATGTGCCCCAAGGAGTGGTGAAGGTTGTCTTCTCTCTGTCCTCAGGCATGACTGATATCTGATTGTATCCAGAGAAGCCATCAATCATGGATATTCTAGATGCGCCAGTGACCTTTTGCAATATGTGCTCCATGTTGGGCAGAGGATAATTGTCTTTCCTTGAGCTCCTGTTCAGGTTCCTGAAATCAACACAGAGTCTGATTTCCCCACATTTCTTCCTTACCGGGACCAAATTGGCCACCCAATCAGAATATCTCAAGGGGACAATGATTTGGGCATCTAGCAGCTTCTTCACTTCTTTCTCCATGACAGGCAGAAACATGGGATTTATCGGTCTCAACTTCTGCTTGAACGTCTTAGCCTCTTCCTTCAGCGGGATCTTGTGTTCAATGACTGATGTGTCATACGTCTTGAGGTCTTCGTAGGTCCATGCAAACACATCAACAAACTCTCTTAGAAGCTCGGTATATTCAACCCTCTGCTCCTTGGTCAAATTCCTTGACAGCTTGACAAACTTAGGTTCTTCTTGTGTGCCAATGTTGCACTCAGCTGTGTCAGCATCATCACCTGAAACTCTACCCTTTATTGCCACATCATTCCCATCGAACAATCTTTCTAACGGGACTAGTCCCCTTGGAATGTGATTGCTAGGCAGCTGAATAATGTCATGCTTTGCTATTTTACTCAGCAACTTACCCCCCTCAAGATTTTCTTCAGAGACAAAATCTTGGTCAATATGCATCTCTGAAAATTCTTCGATAGCCTCCAGGAACCTTTTGATCTCAAGATCATCCTCAAACACCTTCCAATGTTGGACGTTGTCAGGTATGGAGGGCATGTGTTTTACTTCTACATCATATCTCAGCTTGGGCGACAGGGGTACTTTGAAATTGCTTGCCGATGTAGCCAAGGAATCAACCACTGTGTTCTCCTCTCTTGGGATGAAAGAAATGTTAAACGTTGAGAAGAGACTGTCAATTAGGTCCCATACCTCATTTCTGTAACTCCTGAGTCGAGGGTGCTTGGCCTGATAAGCGCTTCTGATCTGCTGGACTACCAACTCAGCATCTCCGAAAACTGCCACCTCCTGAATTCCTATTTCCCTTGTGGCTCTTAATCCCAGGATAAGAGCTTCATACTCTGCCACATTATTGGTGGTTTCGAATTCTATCTTATATGACAGGGATATGGTTTCTTGAGAAGGGGACACAAGAAGCACCCCAGCACCAGCGCCTTCTCGGGAACAGGCTCCATCAAAAAACATTTTCCAGATTGGAGTGATGGAGGGAGGAAATTCATGGGAAGTAGTGGGATTCTTTCTGAGTGTCAGCGGAGGCTCGAGGGCATGGGTGAGTTGTAGTAAATTGGAGCCTAAATCAGTGTCCAAGGCAAAGATGGGATGATTGGTAGGGTTGACTTCATCACTGATTATGTAGGCCAGTTGGGCTTCCCTATATAGTCTTCTATGCTCTCCTCCAAACACTGGGATAGTAGCATATGTGAGGTCCATCTGCAAGGTTCCCCCGAGTCTTTTTATCCAATATTTTGACAATAGCATACCGAACTTGGGGGGGACATCATCTACTACGATATCCATGACCACACTTTTCATGGGCAGTTGAAACAAGGTTACAACCAAGTCTTTAATAACTCCAAGGCATTGAACTATCCTGGAGTCAAAAGAATAGAGGTCATGATAAGCTCGGGTGACTTCTAGTCCTAACTCTTCCATGAAAGTTTTGTGCATGAGGTTGTGAGAAGCCCCTGAATCCATCAAGCAGTTGTGCATCACTTTATCATGTATGTTCAGGGATGTGTAGAAGGGAGGGGATGAATCATCTCTATCTTCTACCATGGGACCTAGGACAACTGCTGGCTTTTCGTCTTGGAGGTTTATGGAGTTTGTGGGAAGGCATGAAGCTTCAGGCTATAAAATATCAGAGAAGCATTTTTAAAATTCTCCATGTTTAATTAGCTCAGTGAGAGGCACATGAATTCTGATATTTTGAATCTCATGCTCAAAATTAAAAGATGTAAGATTTGGAATCTCTCTTATTTCAGGGGCATGATTGTGGACAATGGGAGAGAGGGGTTGAGCCTTCTTACCTCTATGACCATCTGCTACTTCGTTAGCAGGTTTCTCTATTCTAGTGGACTGCTCAGGAATATCAGGTGTTGTTGTCTTTTTGTCGGACCTCAGGCTATACCTACCTCGGCCACCACTAGTCTTGTCTCCTTTGCTCAGCTCATTTAGCTGATTGTCCATGAGAGATTCCTCATATGTCAATTGAGTGAGGTGAGTAAAAGGAGAAGTGTCTCCGAAGTAATGTATTTCAATATCAAGCTTGTTTGTTTCTCTTTCTTCCCCCTCGGCCACAAAATTGTTTTGGAAAGGGGCTTGAATCTTCTGGTCATCTCTGTCTCTTCCCTTCTCTCTTTGCACATTCGTGGGAGAAAAATTGTTTGGCCTCCTGAAACCCCCTTTGTGTTCGGCGTTCTGAGGGCCTTTGTATGCTTGCCTCCCTTCCACCCTCATTTTCTCCATCTCTGCAGATAGAGACTTCACCATCTTGGTCAGTTCGTCTACTTGAGGGTGGGGCACCGATGGGTCGGAACTTGAGGCTTCCGACCTTCCCTTTATCCTATCTGCATCGGCCTTGCTCCTCAGTCTATCAGCTTCTAATACATTAGATTCCACTTCTATGGCCGCATATTGCATTTGAGCCAAGGAGGTGTCTCTTCTTTCTCTCAATAACAGGCAGAAATCGGAGCCAAACGCACTAGCATAAGAAATTTTGGCAGAGGTTTCTGAAGGCTTTATCTCGGCAAGGATTTTATTATACATCTTATTGAATCTTTTGGATAAGTTAGATATAGACTCTCCATCCATCTTCTTCAAAGACCCGAACTATGTCATGTAATACATGAAATCCTTCCTATCTCCCCACTTCCTCAGGAAAGCACTATCTAGAGCTTCAATCCCAACAATAGATCCGGGAGCCAATCCTCTAAACCACTTCCTCACTTCACCATCCAAGCTCTGGACGAAGACTCTCATCCAGACATCTTCATTTTCAATGTTGAGGTTGTCTGCATAACTGTAGAAAGCAGCCAGGTTCTCTTCGACAGTTATGTCTCCTTCCCCAGTGAACTTGGGCATGTACTTCAAGTAATCTCCAGCAGGGAGGGGGTTCATAGGATGGGGTAGAACTAAGGGAGCATATCTGGCAACAACTATGGCATCCATTCTATTCAGAGGGAGATTAGTACCAGCCATAGGAATATTAGGTGGAGGAGAGCTTGGAGGAGAAGGAGTTTGTGAAAAGGCTACTGGGAATGAGTCCCGAAGTGGAGTGGGAAACAAGAGGGGATTTAAGGAGGAGGCTAACGAACTCAAGTCGGAAAGCGCTTTTATTCATGCAGGAGTGGGAAAATCTTCTGCAGTCACGGGTCTTCGCCGATAAACAGCTTCAAAGGAGAGGGGAGTGACAAGGATTTCTCCCTCTAGTCCTAGACCAGGAGGGGAAAACTCAGCAGGAACACTCCCAAAATTCAGGAAATGGGAAACCTCTGAAGGAGGTCTATCAAGAAACTGAGGAGGAGAAAAAGGAGTTTTTACAGAAGGAAATGGTGGATTACCTGGTTCAACGGTGGAAGTTTCTCCTTCAGAGGCCTTTCCTTTTCTAATGATCACCTCCATATTTTCTTCAGGCGTGACCAGAGGCAGCTGTGGATGAGACCGCATGTGTCTTCCGCTGGAAGCCAAAACTAGCCGAACAGGTTCAACGCAGTGGAGTCGTCACAATGGAGTCACCAGGTGCACAGTAGCAATCTCAATAGTTCTGATATCTAATGCACCTTCAGAATCAGTTGATCGTTGTCGTTCAATCCTGGGAAAAATGTTCAACTTCGTCCCCGGCAACGGCGCCAGAAATGTTAGCATCGGAAGTCACTCCTGGATTTCTTGCAGGAGCAGAGCCCGACACCCATCAGTTTAATGTCACGAATTGTTTATAAAGGGGTGATCGAATGGGGATAAAGGCTCGAGGAGATATCACTCTAACTCAGGAACTGGATCTGGTATGTAAAGAACAAAGGAGGTCTGGAATCCTAACTTCAACCAGTGGGTTGATTAAAAGATGAGAAGGTGGAAGACTTAGGAGAAAAAATGAACAAACTACCTCAGGCAATAGGCCTTTCAGCGGTCTGTAGGGGGGAAAACTTTGAACACAGGATCCTCCTGGTCCAGGGCTTCAAGAAACTGAAGAGAAGACTTGACTGGATCCTCCAATTCCAAGTCATTCAGTGTTAAGGAAATCACAGGAACCGATTAGAGACTTCGTAACTATTACAGTGATCCATTACAACATCATCCTATAACAGCTACAACTCGACTGGATCCTCAAATTTTGAGCTGCTCTAATACAGTGTAAACAAAGACATGGAAGAAACTGGCATCCATAAGGCAAGAAGTCTCAAAAGTTCATGCATAACCAGAATAACAGTGCTTCATTAAAACTTTATAACCGAGAGCTCTTCTCAACCATCGATGCTTACAAAATACAACAACTGAGTCTATATACTCAGGAAAATTCACCTCATAGAGGCGCACCCAGTCATCCAAGGCTCGGTGTCTTTTCAGTCAAACTCATACTGAAATCCTTCTTCAAGTGCCACCTTAACTGCGCATGGCTCCTGTAAGGAGGGTAGCTGAGCCATTAAGTGTTGGGCTAATGTGCGCAGACTTCTCTGTCGAGTTGAAGACTTTGGCATGGCGCTTTTGAAGAACTAGGTACATAGGACCCTCTCGAGCAGACCGCTTGCCAGACCATCCATACCTTATACTTAATGCATGAGGAGAGGTTTCAACCACCCCTTCTCGCCTTTATTTACTTCAATAAAAGGCCGGGAGCGGGATCGTATCGGATGGTACTTGGAGATCGAGACGATCCCTTCGGTGACTGGACTCGACGCTTCGGCATTCGCGAATGGAAAGAGTTAATCCTCGATCATCAAAGTTGTGAGGGGCGAGGAGGCGATGGAGCCCAATCGTGCACCACATGTCCTTCTATATGGATGGCTGAGATATTCTCGGCAATACTATGGGCCCAAGCCCTGGATGCCCTCGGCACTTCGCGTCTCGCGGCTGGGAGGAGGTTGGTCCTCGATCATCAAAGTTGTGAGGGGAGAGGAGGCGATGGAGCCCAATCGCGCACCATGTGTCCTTCTGGATGGACGACTAAGATCTTCTCGGAAATACTGTGGGCCTAAGCCCTGGATTCCCTCGTCACCTCGCGTCTCGCGGTTGGGAGGAGGCTGGTCCTCGATCATCAAAGTTGTGAGGGGCGAGGAGGCGATGGAGCCCAATCGCGCACCACGTGTCCTTCTGTATGGACGACTGAGATCTTCTCGGCAATACTGTGGGCCGAAGCCCTTGATGCCCTCAGCACTTCACGTCTCGCAACTGGGAGGAGGCTGGTCCTCGATCATCAAAGTTGCGAGGGGTGAGGAGGCAATGGAGCCCAATCGCGCACCACGTGTCCTTCTGGATGGATGGCTGAGATCTTCTCAGCAATACTGTGGGGCCAAGCCCTGGATGCCCTCGGCACCTCGCGTCTCACGGTTGGGAGGAGGCTGGTCCTCTATCATCAAAGTTGCGAGGGTCAAGGAGGCGATGGAGCCCAATCGCGCACCACGTGTCCTTCTGGATGGACGGCTGAGATCTTCTCGGAAATACTATGGGCCCGTCATAAAAAGTGCTTTTCATCTCACGACTCGCGAGTCAGAGACCCTTGGTTCCTCTTCTTCAACTCCTGCTTCCCGAGACGGCGATACGGGCAGGGCTCTCTTTCTGTTCAGCGCTCTCCACATGTAACTGTTGGCTAGGGCCCAGGTGCTCATGTCTCTCGCTACTTGGGACCTCGCAATTTGAAGTATCAGACTTTGGCATTCTCCCTTCGCAAAGTCCCGAGACGCGATGGTCAGGGACGATTGACCTCCTCCAGACACTTTCATAACTCAAAATATTGTGCAATCAAAAGGATATGGTCTGCCCTTCGAACTCACAAACCCCGAGCTCAAGAAAAAAAACACGGCGCTTGAACTGCTTGCGATCAACAGCCCTCGTAACTTTGTGAGTGCCTCCTGAAGGACTCCAACCGTTGACTTCCTTAAAACTTTAAGCGCTATATTTAACGTGACTCGGTTAATCTGCAATTATCCATCAATCATTGTTCTGCTCTATCACTGAATCTTTTTCGCTGAAGAATAAAATGCCCGCTCGCTTGATTTTAAGGCCGAAAAGGACTTCTTTTATGCGCTGCGCTTGGGTGCTCCTCGAGCAACCTGCGGACCTGTGTATCCCTATGCCGAAAGCAAGAAATGTTGCTAACAATACCTTTCCAACAGTATATAACATTCCCTTTAACTCTTTAGGAATGAGGATATATGAATTTTTCCATACAACAACCCAACCAGAAAATTGAGGTCGACTCAACTAGTCTTTATAGGCCAGCCCTTAAATTGGGGACATAATTAATATAAATACAACATAGATGTGGACATTTGTAGAACAACCAAGTAAGATATCGAGTTTGAGGTCCACAGAAGTGATATGAGGTGTGCTCAAGGTGATGGGGTTTCTTTTTTGGATCTAAAGGTGTGCAAGAGAATTCTACGAGATTTTTTTAGGGTCTTTCTTGTTCTCAAGGTGCACTATGAAGTATTGAAGTTCTGTGATTCTTTCATGTGCGCTATTTTAAGGGTTTGATGCTTCAATGTGCACTATTATGAGGTTGTGATTTTTTTATGAGGAAAATCTCTTTATGGCTAAGGGTAAACCACAACAGACGGAAATGAATGCATAAATCAACTCTAATCTCAGGTATTCTATCTAAACAAATATGCTAGCAAGACAAGATAAATGGCCTACCTCATCCAGATGTTCGATGAATTCCATCGTTGAGCACTTGACGCAAAGCAATACACCTGCAACTTGTCCTTGACAACCAAGAAACGAAAGCATATGGTGATAATATATAATGTTATTACATTCAATAGCATAATCCATCAACATTCATAACAAATACGCTCATGGAATAAAAATTCAAATATTTGGAAGTTATTAATTGGATGAGAAAAAAGTATTTCTATTAAAATGTAATCAATAGAAGTGAATGAATTACAAAATTCTATGTTGGCATGGTTCGGGACTGAGAAACTAAGTCCCTTCCATTTGGGCCTCTACCACTTCAATTCTCCACCAAAGGCAAGATTATATAAGAGAGACAATGAGGTTCTCAATCATGTAGGCAAGAGCTTGGGGGATGAACAATGTGTTCAGACTTAAAAGGACAAAGGTATGTAGACTCAATATGAAGTGAATAATTTCTCCAGAGTAACTTTGCTCTCAAAGTTGAATTCTTCTCCTCTTTTCCATAGCTCGGATTTGGCCCATTTGTAGCCTTCAAGTGGAACTGAAGGGTTGATTTGGAACGTTTCAAGTATATGGAAGGTCAAGGATCATGGATCTCGTGACGTGACATGGAAACCCGACACCATTTTTTAATTTTGGGAACAAAACCCGATGTATGTGGGATGTAGTGGTGCAAACTCTATATACACATGATGTAAAATAGGTAGGGCATGTATATGTGTAAAAATAATGTTTTTAGATCTGGGATTTGAAAAAAGGGACTTCAAGTCTACATAGGGAAATGGAAAAAGGCCTTATGTGCAAGTTTGAATAGGGTGAGGAAAATCTTGCTACAACAGATGCCCCCTAATGTGTGAGGTCAGAGGAGTATCTGTGATGGCCAAAATACATCATAATACCCAGAAGTGGAGTAATGGGGACCCAACAAGAAGAACTAGTTGCTCATTACAATATGTACTGACTTTGCACACATGGCTGCCAATTTGAATTACACTACAGATCCATGTGAAAATATACCAAACAACTGTCCATGGCCATGAATAGGAAATACAAAGGTGGCTACATGCCAAATGTTTTCATAGTCATGAACAAGGCCCAGTAAAAGTAGTATCAAAATCAATATGAAGATATCTATATACAATGGAGTACAATCTGATCTCCCATGATCACTAAAGTCACATAGGTATTGGTCTAATGAAAGGTAGCAACAACTCAGGAAACCTGTGACTATAGTTTGATGTCTTCAACTCTTCTACACAATCTGCCAAAGCTGCAAGTCTACATAGTGTGAATAAAGGAGTCGAGGTCAAACACAATAAGACTTCGTTTGATTACTGGTCATTGAGGTATACCGTTAACAAATGTGATACATCCTATCGATAATGAAAGTAGGTATCAAGGCACCGAGTACATTCTTACAAGTGTGAATAGAGGTTTCAAGGTTTAACACTTGAATAATCCATCGATCAGGACATATTGATGTATTCCCAACTGTCGATGGGGAGAGAACCTGCCACTAATGACTGCAAGCCTCTAAGTACTCATAGGACTCTAGGTCTTGTATCCAAAATATATGAATTCAATTTGATGGAAGGAGACCTGATGAAAGGAGATCATTGGTCCATCTCTCATCATTCAACATGAGGTGCAAAGAAAGATCTTGATGATTTGGAGGAAATCGAACGAAGAACATGTTCACTAACCAATGACCCTGTGTGTCTTTTGTGTGTGCTAGATGCAAGAAGTACATGAAAAAGACCCTATGAATAGTAGCCAATAAGGAAAACTGCTGACAAAGGCGAGGAAACCACCAATAGGGATAATGGCATCCAAGACACTACATGAATCCCAATGTGTGAATAGATGTATTTTCGTTGAACACAAGGGAAACCACCCAGTTAGCGACCAATGATGAAATGTCGACTGTTGGGTTCAAGGTTACCTACCAATGAGGAATGTAGGACCAGGTTGCACATTAGGAATACAACTTCATGTGATTCTGAGACACACTGAGGGTATGGCCGACATGCGAAGTCAAGATTCTTGAGGAATGGCCAACACAGGTTGATAAACATCCTTTAAACAAGATCATGAGACATATGGACAACTCTGGAAGCATAGAATCAATGATGAAACTTTGAGATGCAGGAGGCATCAATCAAACTCTCCATAGGGACTGTAAGAGTAACCATTCGGGGGATTAAACTCTTTGTAATGAGATCATCTTCCTAATGTCATGCTAAACCCAAAATTTTCATGACAAGTGGACTCTAAAATTTTGTGCTATGTTCAAAGGTGACACAAATGTTGCCAATATAAGATAATATTCCATTCTCGCTCGTCTTTTTTTTGTTTTTTAATAGTCAAATGAATTCTATGATACAGAAGAGGAAACGAGTGTCACAAGTAAGAAAACTAGTTCTAGCAATGGAACATACCTATGCTCAATGCAAGGAGGTGCATGCGGGATATGGACACTCAGGGGAATGTTTCCTCCTTGGTATAGGGTGTCAATATGCAAAGGATATAAACAAGGATTTGCTTGGTTGATGATGCAAATTGTTGAGGTGAAAGGATTATAACACAAAAGAGAGAACTGACAATAGGCTCAATACTGCAAGCAAGAGCATGAGATGAAATTACAACTTAATGCCAAAAAAATTCCTTTTTCGTAATCTTAGTCTACTTGGTTTGAAAAAGGGATAAAATTGCACCAAATAGACATCCTTTCAAATCCAATTTACGAGTGTGAAAGATACAAGTTCACTCGACAATCTTTTCTCTTTTTGAAACGAGTCGAAAAAGAGCTTAAATCAAACTCACTTGGGGGTCCTCTAGGTATAGGTCAACATGTTTATGAGTAAGAAATGAGGTTCAATATAAATTCATGTATTATCTACAAGGGACCCCCGGTCCTACAGACAAAAATCTCTGCATGGGCACCGAATGAAGCAGAGGATCTAACTAGGGTACCCATGTTTGGTAAGTATCCACCATTCGATAACAACACTTCTAGTTGCAGATAGAAGGTTTTGTGTTGCTATAAAATGGGTTCATACCTAAGGAATATGAGTGAAAGTCATAGGATGATGCAAGTGTGCATGATGGATTGGATACTTATCCTATATGCTATGTAACGAAAATACATGTCCAAAGTTACGAATGGGTGACATGGTGCTGAAAAATGGAAAGAATACCTGGATAAAACTACAAAAACCAACTCCATCCAATGTCATATTAGTCCATTAGGCCAAAATATTGGATGAAACTATGCAAAGTGGGTAAAAATTTGCTATAAATAGTAAAAAAAAAAGCAATTTTACTATACCATTTGTATTTTTTACCCAAATAGTGGATTTTCGACCAAATTACCTC
>ML839659.1:31608-44213 GCA_009831015.1 Picea engelmannii | reverse complement strand
TCGAATTTTCACTTAGTAATATCAACAAGCTTACAAAAAATATGGAAAATCAGTCCCATACCTAAAATATAGGGTTTGACGTTTAAAGCATTAAATACATTCAAATAAAATCAAATATTTGAGGATATTTAGAAAAACATATCCTCCTTGAACATCCATGTGTCTTCCTGACTTGACACCTCCTCATGGCATGTGTGGAATCTAACTAAGGGCTAATTGTCCCATTTGATAGCATATGGCGAATTTCTGAAAAATGAGTTGTAAAGATTTACTTGTATCTCCTAAACCATGACACCTATGTAATAACTCGGGGGGGGTGTTGTATATTATCTTGTTATTGAGAAAAAACTCTTTCATTTTTTTAAAATACCTCTTCATATCCTTGTAATATGTGACCAAATATGATGACTAAAATAGGAAAATTCATGTATTTTCAAATATGAAAAATGAGTTGTAAATATCTGCACGTATCTCCCAAACAATGACACATGTATAAAAAATGAGAGAGGATTTTATATATGAGCTCATTTTTAAGAAAATACTCTCTCTTTTTTCACAAATTCCTCTCCATTTGGTCAAAGACTGAGTTTGAACTTGACTGCAAAAACAATGATTTCCAGAAAATCCCTTGTTTTCAATAGTTTGTTTTCTCCTTTTCCATACAATACTCCTACAAAACACTTTTCTGATGATCAAAAATTGTGTCTGAAGGCTAAAACATGTTTAAATGCATCCCTAAGAATCAAAAAACCATCTCTAAACCCCCTCTTCTTGTTATAAGGAAAAAATAGAGCATATGATATTTCATGCCATTATGGCTTATCATTACCTTTTGTTACCTCACTACTCATGTCATATGTGTCTTTTAGGGTGTGGAATAGTGTAATTATCATGTTTCACCATCAGACATCACAAAAAACCCAAAAATTTGTCATTTTCTTGAAAACAGGCTGATGCAGGAACTTCTTGTAGCACTTGTTTTGAAACTTCAATTTCAATCTTCAAAACCTCTCATAAGACCTAATAATAGACAAAATGATATAGAAAGGCATTTTGAGTATATAGGAAAAATATGAATCTTTAAGACAAAAATTTGACCATAAAATATCAAAGCTAACACTCTTGACCAATTATACACCATAACAATGGGAATGAGATCGGACTACATAAATCCCACTGCACATGGATCGGTAAGTTGGGGAAGCATACAATTTGTTGACGAGGATTTAGAATTAGCATTTGATAGTTGGTAGCAAGGCTCATACAAATATTCTCAAGACGATGCACAATTGTCAAAGAAATGAGATGGATTGGAACCAAGGTCAGAGAACACCCAACATATGATGGTACCTCAGAGGTACATAGTTTTCTAGCCAGCATGGAAGAGAAAATATCGACAGATCAAAGGATCTTTGTTCTTGACTTAACCTTGCAGGATACCCTTCCTAGATGGCGGGCCACTCACATATCCTTGATTATGGAGTGGGAAGATGCGAGGTAAGCCATCTGTCATCAATTCCAAAGTAGGAATCAACTGAAAGAAGAGATGAATATAGATTTTCAATATGTGCAACTATTCGATGGACAGTATGACCCAAAAATGCAGATTGAGAATTGCTTGAAACAATGGCAAGTTGCAGAAGTACCCTCTCACCTATGGGTTCAGGTATTTCTCCACTCACTAGGTCCAATCCCAAAATCCTGGTACATATATGAAGAGACCAAACGACAAAAAAACTGTTGGCAGACCTTACAAGACAAGTTTTGCAAGGACTTCTCCTTTACAAGTAAGTACCCTGAGCTCAACACAGTTCTTCAAAGAATCAGAGAAATGATTTTTACTGATATTTGCAAACAAAGATCAAAGCTAGTAGTATGTGATGACCGTGTTCAATTGCTTCATTCTAGTCTAAGTCATGATTCTAATAAGATACATGTAGCTTGTTGCAAAGTTGGGAAAGACCTAGAAAAAACTAATGACTTAGAAGAACTTAGAAATTTAACTATCAAGGAAACAAAAGGTAGTAGAGAAATTCAGGATACTATACCTAGTCACACCTATAGCTCCTATAACCATCCACTAAAGTTGTGAAAAGTTAACATAGGGAGTACAGACCATCCTAAGATAGCTTCTATAGGAGATTATTGGGATGAGTAGACTATGAATGAAGTACACAACCTATTATGGGAGTATGAGGACTTGTTCCCGAAAACATTTTGAGAACTGAAAGGTATAAATGGAGCCATGGGAGAAATGAAAATTGAGTTAAAACCCGACTCAAAACCTATGAAGAACAAACCATACCACCTTAATCCTAGAATACAAGAGAATGTCAAGAAGGAAGTAGAAAAAATGCTTGCGGTAGGACTTATCTTTCCAATCGAAGAAGTCAAGTGTGTTAGCCCCATATTTGTCCAGAGAAAGAAGGATATAGAAAATTCCAGGTCTGTGTGGACTATATAAGTCTGAATTATGCATGTGTGCATGATCCATTCCCGAAACCTTTCAATGATGAATTATTGGATCAGGTTGCAGGAAGATAATCTTATTCATTTACAGACAGATTATTAGGATATCACCAAGTCAGAATTGCAGAAGAAGACAAGAATAATACCACATTCATAACTGAATGGGGATCATTTACATACAATGTGATTCCCTATGGCTTAAATAATTCCCCTGTAGTTTTCTCTCGGATTCTGATAGCATCATTTTGAGAGTTCATCCACAAGTTTGTAGAGGTCTACATGGATGACTGGACAATATATAACCTGCTAAAAGAACATGTAGCACTACTCTGACTAATGTTTGATAGATGTAGGGAATTTCAAATATCTTTGAACCTAAGGAAGTGTATCTTTTGCGTACCACATGGAAATCTTCTAGGCCATATTGTATGTCGGGAAGGAGTCCTGGTGATACGGATTATTTTCGGCATGAAATGAGATATAATAAAGAAATGCACAGAGATATCATAGATATTCAATAATATAACAGAAATGTATCATAGATGAAACCATAAACATAGATATACAATAATACATGATTTCTATTAATGAAAGAAATGTATAGAGACTGTAAAAATGTAGAGTGAAAAACTCGCTAGAATGGTGGCAGCTTATCTCTGAGAAGAGATGTGACGGATACTCGCATTTGCAAGAAGATGATTATAATGAGGCTCTGAAGGCATTTTTACAATAAACAGGAATGAAAAAAACCCTAGACATCCAAAAACCTAACCCTAGGAGATGAAGCGCCAAAAGTCATGTGGGCCCTATTTGGGTAAGTTAGTACATCAACTTCCCGGGATCGTAACTTTTGCATACGATCTTTGTTTTAGGTATATGATAGCTCGTTGCAAAGGTATCATCAAGGAGATTCATTTTGGGGGATCAATAATGCCTTAGGATATCATTGAGAACCTCAATCCCGAAAAACATTCATTTAGGCCCTCAAAAAGGCCCCGAAAGTTAAAACCTGCTAAAAATAGTAAATTGCCAAAATTGCCAGAAAATTGTTTTGATCCAGTCGAAAAAAGTGGGTGGCCACTGATATCCACCTGGATCAATCCTCCCTCCTTAGGAAGCAATGGTCTCCATTGCATTGAGTTCCTGGGGGAGAGGTAAAAGCATTTGCTGGATCTGCATCTTGGTGAGCTACTTGTATTGTTGGAGACGTCGCGCTGCTTAGTTTATGGAAGTCTATCATGAACCTGTTGAAGCTGAGGTTGTTCAACAAGTCCAGATACATGAGAGGAAGGTGTGAAGAAGGAATCTTTGTGCTTTGTTGCAACCTTTCCAACCTGCTTCTGTTGGATAGAAGGTGCAAGGAGTGAGGTTGTAGTGGTTGCGGTGTCCTTCTGTTCCCCTTTTGAACAGATTGTCAAGAAGCTAGATTTTGCAGTATGAGATACTACCTTGCGACACTTTTTAGGTGGAACAATAGTTGGAACTACCTCTAGTATTCTGTAGAGATGACCGCCCAAAGTAACAATGAAACTACGGGGTCGAGACTCATAAACAGCATGGTGTCTCCACATATATAGTTGACCCAAGAGAACATCACAGACATCTAGTGGGGCAACATCACATAATACCTCATCCTTGAAGGGTTGGATTCCATATGACAATCGGCATTGTTGGCTGACACGAATATATTTTCCTTGCCGAAGCCACCCAATGTTGTATGGTTGCGGGTGTGGTGTTCTTGACAATCCCAACTTTTTGATGACCTATGCTGAGATGAGATTTTTCTGGATTCTGCTATCAACAATAAAATGCAGCGGGGTCCCCTTCACCCACATATGTGAATGAAAAAGGTGCTCCCCCTCTTCAGGATCTGTTGATTCTTTTGGTTGAATTGTTGTGGTCGTGACAATAGCAGTGGGGTCTACATCAATGATCGGTCCTTTACCAGTATTTTCATAATCATATTCTGAATCAGGGTTCGACTCCTTGTATTTGATCTCAGCCACCAATGAATGTTTTGAGTGACATTCATCAGTGTTGTGCCAGGGGATTTTGTGAAAATCACACCATTTTCTAGTGTCCTTCTTTGTCTTCCCGTGACCCTTCTTTTCCTGTGTCTTGGACTGGTTTTCGGGAGACTGTTTGTTAGGGTCGTATTTGTCATACTTTGGTTGTTGTGGATTTGTAGACCCGAATTCCTGTTTGTTCTGGTGCTTAAATTTCTGCTCAATTTTAACAGCATATCGATAAGCATCACCAAGTGATGAGATGTCCAGAAAATCCATTTCAGTATGGATGTTTCTGTGTAGAGCCCAATGATATTTCAGAACCAAATGTCATTCAGAGTCTTTGATACCCATCTTGGTGCACAAGGTATGGAAGGTATTGGTGAAATCCAGAACTGCTTGGCCCCTCTCTTGCCACAGTGTGGTCCATCTCATGTACTAGTCCTCATAGTTGCCAACAGGGTAATATTGTTCCTTTACCGCATCCACAAAAAAATCCCAAGTGGGATCGGCCCCATATATTCCAGACTCCTCTGTGGAACTTTTCTCCCTATAAGTTTCCCACCAATGTTTGACATGAGGGAGAGTTTTAAGGAGTGCGAAGGTGATATTATTTTTGTCAGAAAAATTGTGAATAGAGAAATAACCTTCTAGCAGAGTTAACCATTTTTCTATGGCTTTTGCATCTATCTGTCCTTCAAATACAGGAATATCAAAATTAAATTGTACCTTGAAAGGTGAGGTGCCTACAAAGTTGTCTCTTGATGAAGATGCGCCTGATGATATCGGCAGGAATTTAAGGATGTGGGCAAAATTCTCCATCATTTCATCCCTCTGTCGCATGAGAGCTTGCTCAAGCAACATATTGATAGGATCGTCTGCTCTGTCGTTTTTATTTTCTTCCGCCATTGATGGTTTCTTGGGTGTGCAAGAGATATTTTCTTCAAGATATACAATCTTGAGACCCAACTTCCTATACTCGGACCTCGTCGGGGACATGCACTAAAAAAATGATTAAGAGCATCCTTCTCTGATACCACTGATCTGGATTCTTTTCGGCAGGAAATGAGATCGGAGATATAATAAAGAAATGCACAGAGATATCATAGATATTCAATAATATAATGTAAATTTATCAGATATGCAACCATAATCACATATATACAGTAATACATGATTTCTATTAATGAAATAAATGTACAGAGACTGTAAAAATATAGAGTGAAAGACTCGCTAGAATGGTGGCAGCTTATCTCTGAGAAGAGATGTGATGGTTACTCGCATTCGCAAGAAGATGATTAAAATGAGGCTTTGAAGGACCTTTTACAATAAACAAGAATTCCAAAAACCCTAGACATCCAAAAACCTAACCCTAGGAGATGAAGCGCCAAAATTCATGTGGGCCCCATTTGGGTAAGTTAGTACATCAACTTCCCAGGGTCGTAACTTTTGCATACAATCTTTGTTTTAGGCGTATGATAGATCGTTGGAAAGGTATCGTCAAGGAGATTCATTTTGGGGGATCAATCATGCCTTTGAATATCATTGAAAACCTCAATATCAAAAAAACCTTCATTTAGGCCCTCAAAATGGCCTCGGAAGTTAAAACCTGCTAAAAATAGTTAATTGCCAAAATTGCCAGAAAATTATTTTGAGCGAGTCGGAAAAGGTGGGTGGCCACCGATATCCACTTGGATCACCTGGTAGACCTAGATAAATTTGCGTTCATTATGAACATGCCACCACCTACAAGTGCTAAATTGTTGTGCTCTACACTTGGACATATAGGATATTACTGCAAGTTTATCAAAAGATATGCAATTATCATCGCACCTCTAGAAAAATTGTTGAAGAAGTTTGAACTATTTTGGTGGACGTCAGAGTGTGACAAAGCATTTGAAATTATCAAAGAAAAACTAAGTATTTCACCTATATTGATATCTCCCAATTGGGAAATCAAATTTCATGTACATGTGGATGCATTAGGTCTTGCCCTGGGAGCCATTTTAGCGCAACCTGGGGAAGGAAATATGGACCACCCTATCTATTTTTCCAGCATAAAAATTTTGCAAACTGAATGAAACTACACAAACACCAAAAGGGAAGGTCTAGCTATGATTTATGCATTACAAAAGTTTAGAAACTATCTCTTAGGATCTCATTTCAATTTTTTTACTAAACACTATGCGTTGAAGTACCTAGACAATAAACCAATACTTGAAGGAAGGATTTGTAGGTAGCTACTGCTTTGTCAAGAGTTTTCATTCAAAGTAATTTTCAAACCAGGAATATGCAATGTAGGTCTATATCACCTTTCCAGGTTGGATTCAGGGGAAGTGGTGGAGCATTGGATGATCAACTCCCATATGTGGATATATTTCGAATTGAGGCCATCCCAGAGCATCTATAAGACATTGTTATCTTCCTCAATACAAGGAATTTCCCAGAAACTTACTCTGCAACCCAAAAATGAAAAATGGTGGTTTATGCAGCCGACTATCAACTGATTGCGAGACAAGTTTACAAATTGGGACTAGACAACATCCTCATAAGATGTGTCTTGAACCATGAGAGATAATGTATTTTGCGGGAATGCCACAATGGAGTTGTGAGAGGACATATTGGAGGTAAATATACTACACAGAAGGTACATCAAGCTAGATTATAGTGGGATACATTATTTAAAGACGCTAAAGAGTATGCTAGATTTTGTGACACCTGCCAAAGAGTAGGGAATCCATCACGCAAAGATGAATTACCCCTTCATCCAGTTAGAGCACTTCAGGCATTTGAGAAGTAGGTTGTTGACTTTGTTGGACCAATCAACCCACCATCTAAGCATTAAAAGGCCAAATACATCATTACCGCAACAAATTACCTCAGGAGATGGGACGAAGCAGATGTAGTTCAATATTGTTTGACAAATACAACTACTAGATTCATATTTGAAAATGTCATTACTCAGCTTTGATGCCCTAGAAGTTTGACCAACGATCAAGGTATTCACTTTATTAGCATTACAATCACAAAGTTGACAACATAATTCTTTATACAACACCATAATATCATTCCCTATCATCCACAAGCTAATGATACAATGGAGGCATTCAATAAAATTCTGGAAAGAGGACTGACAAAAGTATGTTGCACAAACAAGGAAGACTAGGATGATCGAGTTCCAACACTCTTGTGGGATAACAGGACTACCACAAATAAGCTACACAGGTATACCCCATTTCAGTTGGTTTATGGGAAAGAAGTTGTTTTAACTTCAGATTTTATCAACCCTAGTATATATATAGCACTGGCTACTCACATGACAGATGATGAATCAGTTGCGCAGAGGAATGCAGAATTGCAAGAACTCGAGGAAACAAGATTTCTAGTAGATTTTCATGAGACATTCGAAAAATATAGACAAAAGTCTTGGCCTGGCAGGCACATTAAGTCCAAAATATTCACCTGAGGGGATAAGGTACTACTCTACGACAATCGGTATCAGGATAATCCAAGAAAGTTGTGCATGCATTGGTTGGGTCCATTTATAGTTGTGGAAATCTGACACTTTGGTGCAATCAAGTTAGAGAAACTGGATGGTATTCTTCGACCAGGTTGGGTGCCTGAAGCCCTACATTTATCATGATTGAACCAAAGTATTTTTTCTCCAGTCCAGGGGATCTTGTACAGTAGTTAGATTTTAATTTTTTGTAATTTCTTTAATTAAGTTAATAACGTTGGAGTGTGCATAGTGGTGCAACAACATATGTTTTTTCCAATTAAAGTGTTGTTATGTGCAGAAATTCTTACTCGGTCGCCCAGGGTCGGAAGAGTCATCCTTCCATCAAATGAAGTCATTAAACATGACAGAGACCCCCATTGTGATCGAGGGGGGGGGCGAATTTGAATTGTATCACATCCCACGTACCACCCACATTATATCCAGTAATACCCTTTATGGTAGCTATAGTAACCCATCAGAACTTTCTGTCAAGCCATAAAGGCACGATATGTGTAGATTCCATCGATATTCCCACCAGGATTCTCAACCGTAGAAATGGAAATATCCTCAGGTTGACCATGTCCCTATCAGCATGTACATTAAATCTAGGAACACCCTATAGATTTTACCCAGATACCAGTCTCATCGGACATCGAGGCTTGATATTTCGTCGTTGGCCTAATTATGAGTTTCTTTATGAGAAACTACATATTTTTCCAGTTATCCATTTTATAAGATCCCATTAACTTGAGGAGAAAGACTCACTATTTTTTGTTATCCACCCTTTGGTGTTGAATTATCTGCACCCGAGCATACTCAGAGAAGTTGTTTTCTCCCCAGTCGCAACCCTGACCCCAACTCACCCAGTTTACCAGTGCTCCAGAGCTAACATGYCGAGAATACCACGAGGTCGAATTTCAACTCCCAGAGAAGCAATTCTAGATGATTCGTATGATCCTAGGATCGAGGTCATAGGCGATGTCAAGGGGAAGACCGAGCAAGTAAAACTCCTAGACCTCGACYTGACGAACCAAGTTCTATTTCCCCAAATCGACATCAACGTGTTTTGGGGTTTAGAAGTAGACTCAATCAGGGGCATGCAATTTATCCCAAAACCAGACTTCATCAACCTATTTAATTCCATAATTATGCACCTCRGGGATTTACARGTATTCAGAACCACTAGTGAAGTTGCGTTGTGCACACAATTTATGATCATTTGAGTGCATGAYAGGAGCCTATGGCTCGACATAATWTATYYRATTCATGTAGAAGACATAAATCAACTCACTGGATTATCCCTCAAGGGTGAGGATGTGTACAAAGTATTMCAAGGCTCGAGCAATAATGGGAAGAGGYCGAAGCGAGAAATCATCATGTATGAGAAATTCCACACTCATAGAGGAGGGTGAATGGAGAAGATTGAGTTGATTATTCCAGAAATGGTTCAGACAACCTGCTATGTCATTGCAAGTAAGGTCATGTGCTCCTAATATAAGGTTGAATTCACCTTAGATTCTCTTTCAGTAGAAGACTTCTGTGCAAATGGAGTTGTGTTCAACTAGTGTGGCTACCTACTAGAGGAATTCCTAGTTTCTTATGAGGAAGCTCAGGAGAAAGGAGGAAATTTCACATATGGATACCTGTTAGTAGCATTTCAATGTGGAAATGGAGGCCACCCACTGGAAGACAATTTGCACCAGTGGACAAAGTTTTCCTTGCAAAAATGTTTGAACCGTGGCATGCAAGGGCGGATATGGAGAACCTGGAGTTCAACAACATGACATTTTTAAAGTGGTACAATCAGCGCATTGACAAAACTCATCGGTGGTGCATACCAAATGAGTTGTTGAATCTCAACACTTGGAACATCTCCTTTGGCCTAAACCACCACAATACCTTTGTCTGGTTGAGGCACACAAGGCCCAAGGACTTCCACTCAAGGTCACTACCTTTCATAGATAATTTTAGGAGCTAAATTTTGCAATTGGGCTAATTTTCCATGGTTTTTCCCAAAAAATGATTCTCTAATTTCCATTTTTCCTAAAACTGATTCACCCAAATTCCATAGAATAAAATTATTTTACCTTAAAAATCACCAAAATTTTATATAAACTACATAAAATTCTTAGAAATTTGAATATTTTAACAAAACTATCACCAAACATTTTACATTTTTCGTATTAAGGACTAGTACGATTAGCCCAAGTTTCTACACTTTAATAAAAATTTCCATCCTTAAAATCATCCTTGCAGTACCTTTCTACCTTGATGAGGAAGCATTTGACAAAGAGGTCATGTCATGGAACGGTGTCAAGCACAACCCTCACAAATCATTTATTCACTACCTCTTGCCACTAGAGATTCTAAAGATAAAGGGGAAAGAAGAAGATGTTGGGCCGAGTTCCGACCCTACAGAAAAGAAGCAGAAGGTCCAAATGTCGAAGGACCCAAAAAACAAGAGGATGAGGAACCCCTGGAGCGCAAGAAGAGGACATTTCCATTGTTTCCGTAGCTCCAGGAAAATGCTTTCCTATCAGGTAGAGATGTCAATGAGATCCTCGCTACTGCATTTATAGAAGATTTCTCGGTAAAGAAACCTCGAACATGGGTTTCCCCAGCCAAAGTGATAAATCCACAATCAATATCCTTGGCTCTACCTCGTACTAGAGCCCCCATCCATGCTGCCCAGACTGTGATTAACATCACAGATGACCCTGATCTAGATGCCACTACATACACGACCCTTATTAACGAGAAATCCCCATCGTCGCTGCAAGACACCATCATTCCCTCCCAACCCACTTCACCCGAACCAATGCAACTAGAATTCCCATAACCATATGAGAATGTGGTCGAACCACTTACCTTGAATACCAAAACCTTGAACCATCCAGCCGCTATGTCAGTACCCATTTCAGTCACTCTTCCTTCGACAGAAATTCAACAACCATAAATCCCCCTAGTCACCCTAGAATCGCAATTTCCCATTACAACAGTCAGTGTGGAGATCCCCACAATCAAAAGTGAGACTCCAAAAGTTTATCTACCATAAAGGACAAGAACATAGCAATATCAATCAGCACAATCAAAACAAAGAACCACATTGTTGAAAGCACAACTAGAGCTAGTACTCCATAATCCACAACGATGTACAAAACGGTTACAACTTTTCCTGGAAAATATAGAGGTTCTCCCTCTACTTCCAACGGCTCTGAATACTATACTTGCGCATCAATTGAAATATCCATCCCCAGGGGAAGAAGAAGTGGATACACCCTCGAAACATTTGATGGCTACTGGAATGGAACTACAAGCTCGATTACCCCTGGACGCCACTATTACATATGGCGAATTCACTCAGTTTCCAACACCGCAGCTAGTGGGATTAATCAAAGCCTCTACATAGAAATTGGAGTAGAGGATCCAATAGGAAGAATGAGAAGTTGAATTCTATAAACAAGAAGGATTCATCACGCAAACATGAAGAATACAGGAGGAATATTTAAAGATTCAGGCAAAGCAGAAGGTAGAAAAATTAAAGGTAAAACTAATAGAGACTTGGACAACAATCAGAAAGACAGTGCTTGAGCTCCCAGAATCCAGTACAACATGTGAGCCTATGGAATATATTGAATTAATTCAGGTAGCCTGGTCTGAGCTGGAAGAACGAGCATAAGCTATTGAAGCACAGTTGCGAGAAAGTAAGCAAGAATCTGAATTACAACCCAGGAAGCTATAAGACCATCTGGAAAAAGTGGTTTTGGAAGGAAACAATGCAAGAGTGACCGTGCATAAAAGGACTATAGAGTGCACAACAATTTTCAAAGAGGTTAGTGATTATATTAGAATTATTTTGAGGCACAACCAAACATTGGAGGACCTACACTTGAAGATCCAATTGCTCAATGAAGAAGAAAACAACACCATGGATCCGTTGGAACAACAAGAAAAAATTGACAAGATCCAGCAGGTGGACAATTATATGAGTGCATTGTTTGAAGCTCAAACAGTGGCCAAGAAAGAACAAAGAAAATTTTGACCTGTAGTCCAAACAACTTATCTACAGATGCACCAAGTGGATGCCATAGATGAATTGGAATGGAACTCTCTAGTTGTGTCCAAGCCAAAAGAATGAACTATAGAAACCACCCAATAGTTTGTTGTTGAAGCTTCAATACTGCTTTCTAGAAAGTGGCAGGACAAGGTTGGAAACTTCCAAGAAGTCAAGAAAAAATCCATAGAACTAGTACCTGAGTCAGACCCTTCGTTTGAAGAATCCAAAGAATAAATCACTCAAGTTGGAAGTGGAAGAAACATAGAAACAAAAGATAAGGGTAAACAACATGTCAACCTGGAGACCATGGAAGAGCCAGAGATTTGACTAGGGACAAGTCAAGGATTGTGGTCGGGGCTTATTGGGACCTATTGGATTACTGAGAGGGGGGGTGAATCAATAATAGAACAATATAATCCTTTTTAACCACCACTACATATGGGCGGATTATTCCACGAAAATTTTCCATGCTTCCACTAGTTTCATATTTTTTTTAAACAGGGCGGGATTTCTGTCACTATTGCCACGAACGTTCATCGCAATATCGACGAAAATCTTAATTTAACCTAATCAG
>ML839659.1:0-20557 GCA_009831015.1 Picea engelmannii | reverse complement strand
ATCAAATAACACCATAGTATATGGTGTTATTTGATATGGCGCATATAATATATGGTTGGTAGCGTTTTTAATACTATATGGTTGGTTCTTGAATGATATAACATTTAACTACCAAGGGGATGCCTCGGTGTTGGCAAGGTCAACGGCTAGGCCCTTGACCACCCCTTTTTTTCTTTTTTTCTTTTTTTTAAAAAACCATGGGGTCATGGTGGCCTTTTCACAAGGTCTTGGGTTCAATTCCCATAGCCCCAAATTACACCATTTCTAACCATTTTCTACCAATCTCCGATGAAACTTCAACTGTTGATATCTTTGTCACCTGGAGGTCGTTTTTCCTGAAACGAACGTCATCGGAAAACTGTTGACGAGCCCTTCCACTTTGTAAGCTTTACTTTTCCATTTGAATACTTTAACTCTATAGAATTTTGAGATGATCCACCTGGATCACAGTGGAAGTGATTTTGTAAATATGTCTGCCACTTTTTCTTTTGTGCCCACATATTCAACTCTGATGTTCTTTTCTGCAACCTATTCCCATATAAAGTGATACTTGATTGGAATGTGCTTCATCTTGGAGTACATTATCGAGTTCTTTGAGATACTGATGGCGCTTGTATTATCACAATAGATTGGAATGGGCTCATCATACTCAACCTGTATATCTTTCAGAGTTTATTTCATCCATAGAACATGTGTACAACATGTTGTTGTTGCAATATACTCTGTCTCAGCTGTAGATAAAGATACTGATGATTGTTTCTTGATTAGCCATGATACTAAAAACTCACCCAAGTATAACTCTGCTCCACTAGTGTTTCATCGGTCATCAATGCAACCTTCCCAATCTGCACCTATTTATGAAATAAGTGATAGATCCTTTCCTTTTGGATACCATAATCCAAACTTTTATGTTCCTTTGAGATATCTAAAAATACTCTTCACTACTAATACATGTGATTCCTTTAGTGTTGCTTGAAATCATGCCACTTGTCCAACTATCTGCATTACATCTGGTCTGGATGTTGTCACATATAGTAGGCTACCAATCATTCACCTGTATTGCCTCTGATCTATAGAATTTGAATCATCATCTTTGCTCACCTTGCAATTGGTTTGCATGGGGGTGACAATTGGTTTGCAATCTTCCATTATGAACCTCTTCAACATTTCTCTGATATACTTGGTTTGAGAAATAAAAATTCCTTGGTTTCTTTGACATATATGAAGACCCAGAAAGAAGGATAGTTCTCCAAGTAATGACATTTCAAATTCATTATGCATGTCCTTTGAAAAATTTTGGCTTAACCTGTCATCAGTGCTTCCAAAAATAATATCATCAACATAAACTTCAATTAATAAAATACTATCTTGAGTTACCTTGATGTATAGGTTGTTGTGTGCACTTCCTTTTCTGAACCCTGTGTGTCGTATATATTTATCCATTCTAGAGTATCATGCTCTAGGATCTTGTTTTAGACCATACAAGGTCTTCTTTAATTTACACACATAATCTGTGTTCTCTAACAACTGAAATAATTATATTTGTTCAATGTAGACTACTTCTTCAAGTTCCCCATTCAGAAAAGTTGATTTTGCGTCCATCTGATACACTTTAATATTTTGGAGCATGCATAAGCTAAAAGCAATTGGATTTCTTCCATTCTAGCAACTAGGGAAAATGTCTCTTCAAAGTCGATTCCTTCAACCTGTGCATATCCTTTACATACCAATATAGATTTTTCCTCTGTAACCTGTCCATATTCATTCAATTTATTCATGTATACCCACTTTGTGTTGGTCACATTCCTATCCTTTGCTCTTGGAACCAATTCCCAAGTGTCATTTTCTCTATTTGATCCAATTATTCATCCATGGCCTTATTCCAAAATTCATCCTTGTTGGCCTCTTCAAAACAGGTTCGTTCAATTGTAGATGAGAATGCTAGGTGTGTTTGTTCTAGTGAAATGATTCTTCTTCTAGTCTCAACTCCTTCATCTTTGTTTCTGATGATCTCATCTTAAGGATGATTCTTTCGTACTCATCTACTAGGTGTCTTTGGAGGCACTTGTTGAACTTGATCTTCTTCTTCTGTTGGTTCCTCTTCATCTTCCCCTTCTACTTCTTTTTCATCTTTTGCTTCTTCTTCATAAAGTTATTCCATTGATTCATTTTCTTCTTCCTTTAATTCTTATCTACCTGTTTCATCAATTGTTACATTTATGCTTTCCACAACTTTGTTCAATCTCAGGTTGTAACACTTGTATGATTTCCTTGTACTTGAGTAACCAAAAAGTACTCCTTTTCCACACGAGAGTCAAACTTTCCCATTCTTACATCTTCTCTTTTGATGTAGCATTTTCTTCCAAAAACTCTGAAGTGCTACACATTTGTTGGTCTTCCTTTCCATAGCTTATAGGGCATTTTTTCAGTGTTGTTTCTAAGCATTACTATGCTTTGAATGTGAACTTTTGCATGCACTGCCTGTGTCCAAAATATATCTGTCAATTTGGAATCCATTAGCATTGTTCGAGCCATTTTATGTACTATCATGTTCTTTCTCTCAACAACTCCATTCCATTGAGGTGTCCTAGCAATAGAGAATTTCCCTTTTATTCCATGCCTGATGTAGTAGTCCATAAATTCATTTAAAGTGAACTCTCCTCCATTATCACATCTCAATCATTTGATTTTTGAATCAATTTCATTTTCAACCATTTCCTTGTAGACCTTGAAGTTTTCAAAATCTTTTGACTTATTCATTAGAAAGAAAACTGCATTCATTCTTGTATAATCATCAACTAATAACATAAATTATTTATCACCTTTTAAACCCTTTGTTGTAGTTGGTCCAACTAGATCAGTATGCACAATTTCTAGTGGTTTTGTCGTTGAATATTCTTTTGATTTAAACCTAGTCTTTGTTTGCTTTCCTTGTTGACAATGCTTGCATAAAGTGTTGGTTGGCTTTCTGATCTGGGGAATTTCTCTAAATGCTTCCCTTTTGTTGACTTTGACAAGGTTATCAAAATGTATGTGACCCATTCTTTTGTTCCATATCCAACTTTCATCTTCCTTTCCTAGGAAACACTTTTCTTTTCCAATTTCACTTAATACATATATGTTGGTTGAAGTTCTCACAGTTGTTGCAATCAATTTTATTATCTCTCACTTTTGTGAATCAAAATTAACTTTATGACCATGGTCACGCATTTGTCTCACACTTAGAATATTATGTTTCATATCTTCTACTAGTAGAACTTTTTCTACCTTGGTATTCTTGTTCCCAATTCTGACTATGCCTTTTCCAATGATTTTATCTAAATCATCATTTCCAATATGATTTTTGCATCCATTTCCCATTCCTGAATGGAAATGGGAAGTTTTTACTATCGATTTCATTATAACATTCCCTAGGATAGCAAGGAAACATGATTCCATCATGGTAGTGATGGAAAATATTACAAAGGTTGCACATTTCCTTCTGGTGAAAGTAACTCATAACGAACCCAATATTACAAAAAATTATATGAAATAAATCGCTAGGCTACATGTTGTACCTAAGAAAACTATTTTCGATACATATCCCAAGTGTAACGTCCCCTGTCCACCCTAGTCAGGGACACATCACTACTTCAAAACTAAACTTCTTTGAAACCAGATTGTAACACACCCCAGTCTTAAGCCACTGGGCTATGCATGCTTTGTTTGAGCTCATATATATATATATATAATGCAAATTTAAACAGAGATAGACATTTTTTTCATACACAGATTCAAGAAGAAATGAAAATAAACACATACATGCAACATATACTGGAAATTCTAATAACATTATAACACATGTACAAGATACACAACATACAATTAACATAGAATTGGTACTTATATTTTCATGAGAATACCACCAACTGCATGCAAACCTTCCACGAACCTCTCAGCCTTAGACAATGCTGCTCCAAGCTATCAGCAGTGGATCACCCCCGAGCTGGGACTAAACTCCACCCAGGGTAAAGGAATCCTAGGCTAGGATGAGACTATAGAAAGTTGCACAATGCAATAGGAAGGATTCCCTCCGAGGAGCCTACTTACGCCCACTGCTCACAGACTCTCATTCTCCAAATTCCTATCCCACCCTGGGAATATGCACCTTCAGTGTTCCAGAGTCCATCAAATGCTCCACTTCTCTTCCATGGCTTTAGCAATAGGCCATATCAAGAATTCTCAAATCTTTATAGCTATTGTTGGACTCCCTCTAGGAGAAATCCCTTCCCCAATAATATCTATCACTTGGACAGAGTTTCTCACAGGACTAACAACCTGCTTCTTCAACCCATGGGCCTAAAAAACTGCCTCTTCAAACCACGGGTCTGACAACCTACTTCTTCTATCCATCTCTTGAGTCAACCAGGTAACCACAGTATAAAAATCAGGTAAGGTAAGGGACGACTCAACAAATAAAAGAGGTTAACGATGGAAGACATTTCAAAAATGGAGGAAATGGTTGATTGTGTACCTACTCAGTGTGTGAGGGAATGGGGAAAGGGATGGAAATATGGTCAGAATGGTCCGAGAGAACCCCCACAATGATGGAATTTCCCACATAAATTTGCATTTGTCCTAGCTAACACTTGGCTCTCCAAGAGCTCGTTCCTTTCCACTTGGAGTTTTTTCTCTCCCCAAAGGAAATTAGGATAACATGTTATGTCCAACCTTAGTATTTTAGGAATATACTATAATATTACCTTGGGTTAATCCCTCAAGCTTAGCCCCTTTTTACTAGCCTCTCACCCCCCCTACCTTTCCCTTCCTAGTGGATATTAGTCACCCATAACGCTTTCTTCGTGGTTGTTCTACATGCAACGATGTATTTTTATTAATGATCTGCATAATTACATATAAAAAATAGGCTCATTGGCCTTTGCATCTAGGCTCTTTTTCCTAATAAACACATAAGCCTCCCAACTTATAAATACTTCTCTCACCATCCTATATACATCATTAAACATCATTAAAATTCAATAGGGGCTCTACCTTGGGGTATTACAATCCCCTCCCCTTGTTTATGCACTTTCCTCAGTGCATCATATTTACATATTACAACAAGATTTTCAAAAATCTTCAAAAAGATGCGGGTACTATGCCTGCATAGAATCTTCATGCTCCCAAGTTGCATCCTCAGGACCATACCAGGTCCATTGGACCTTTACAATCCCTATGGATTGATTCCATAGCTGTTTGATTTTCCAGTCCAGAATGTGTACCAAATGCACTTGAAAAGTGCTTTCTTGCTCCACCTGAATCACATTCTAATCAATAACATGATTAGTATCAGGTATATATTTATTAAGAAATGATACATGGAATACATTATGTATAGACATAGATCAGGTAATGCAAGCATGTAAGCTACTGGTGCAATCCTTTCTAGGATTTCAAACAACCCACAATATCTAGCTTCCAACTTGGAACAGTTTCCCAACTTCATGGAACTTTTGTTGGCCTTCACCTTCAAGAAAACATGATCACCCACTTTAAATTCTTTGTGAGTTCTTCCCTTGTCAGCATATATTTTCTTCCTGTCTTGGGCATCCTTTAAATTCTGTTTAATATTCAACATTTTCTCTTCCATTTCTCTTAACAACTCTAGCCCAATCACTGCTTTGTCAGCTAGGTTGTCCTAGTTTACTGGTGTGTTTCACTTTCTACCATAAATTTCCTCAAATGGGCTCATCTTTAGTGATGCTTGATACCCATTGTTGTAGGAATATTCCGCCAAGTGTAGATAATATTCTCATTTATATGGTTTTTCCATCTCATACATCCTTAGCATATCCTCTATCACTTGGTTCACTCTTTATGTTTTCCCATCAGATTTGGGATGATAATTTGTGCTAAAGTTTAGATTTGTTCTGATCCCTTTGAATAACCCCTTCCAAAACTTTGAGGTAAAATTTGGGTCTCTGTCAGACATAATTGTCTTGGGTATTCCATGCAAGCATGCTACTTCCCTCATATAAATATTACCAATATTTGTTTCCTTGTGATTAACCTTCATAGGTATGAAATGGGCAGCTTTAGTAAGTTTGTCCACCACCACCATGATAGTGCTTGCTTGTTCAGGTAAATTTGGTGATGAAATCCATTGTCACCACTTCCCACTTCCACTCAGGAATGGGCAATGGCTGCAATAATCTAGCTAGGTGTATATGTTCAGCCTTGACCCTTTGACACTCCAAGCATTTAGCATTGTATTCAGCAATCTCCCTCTTCATTCCTGGCCAAAAATATTGGCTCTTGACTGTTGAAATTTTTTCTGATATCTTAGTTTCTTAGCATAAGGTACATTATGCATCTCTTTTAAAATCGTACTCCTCAATTCAGGAGAATTGTGTACATAAATTATGTTCATGTACAAGAGAATTCCATCAATTCCCAATTCATAATCTTCAACTTTTTGTTCCATTTTACCTTGTTGCAATTTTGTTACCAATTCCTTGTACTGCAAATTAGTTTTTGCAGCCTCAGAAATTCTACCTTTAAGATCAATTTGATACATGCTAATGGTTGTAGCATGAAATTCATGCACTCTCCTACTAAGTGCATCAACCACTTTGTTCTCTTTTCCTTTGATGTGCTTAATATCAAAGTCATACTCATAGAAGAATTTCAACCATCTGCTATTCCTGGCATATAAATTTGGTTGATCAAAAAAATATTTCAAACCATTATGGTTTGTCCTCAGCTCAAGCCTCTTTCCAATGAGGTAGTGCCTCCACTTCTTAAATGCATGCACCATGGCTACCAACTCCAAATCATGAGTGGCATAGAGCCTTTCATTCTCTTTCAATTTTATGGATTCAAAACATATCACAAACCCATTCTGACTGAGGACTCCACCAAGTCCTTCTTTGCATGCCTCTGTGCAAACCATGAAATCTTCATTGGGATCTGCAATCCTCAAAATTGGAGAATTGTTTAACAACTTCTTCAATTGCTGGAATCTCTTTTCACATTCTATTGTCCATTGAAACTTCACCCCCTTCCTTTGCAAGGAAGTGATTGGGTGAGAAATTCTCGAAAACCCTACAATGAATATTTTGTAGTAGTCAGTTAGACCCATGAAGGATATGAATTTTGTCACATTCTTAGGTTTTTTCCACCCTTTAATGGCATCAATATTTGCAGGGTCCATTGTTATCCCTTCGTCGGATATGATATGCCCCAAATAGTGAATTCGGTTCTGATAAAATGAGCACTTGCTCAATTTAGCATAGAGCTGGTGCTCTCTTAACACTTGTAACACCATCCTCAAATGATGCTCATGTTCTTCTTCTGACTTGGAATATACAAGGATGTCATCCAAAAATACAATGACAAACATGTCTAAATATTCCCGAAAAACACCATTCATCAAACACATGAAAACACCTGGTGCATTTGATAACCCAAATGGCACCACTGTGAATTTGTAATGACCATACCTTGTCCTAAAGGCGATCTTGTTGATGTATTCATATATGATCCTTACTTGATGATATCCTTACTTGAGTTCAATCTTTGAGAATATCCATGCATCCTTTAATTGATCAAAGAGATCATCGATCCTTGGAAAAGGATACTTGTTCTGTATGGTTACTTTGTTCAATTGTCTGAAATGATGCACAATATCAATGTCCCATCTTTCTTCTTCATGAATAATAATGGGGAACCCCAAGGTGACACACTTGGGAGTATATACCCCTTCTTTAGTAGTTTTTCAATCTTAATTTGCAACTCCTTCAGCTCTAGTGTACTCATTCTGTAGGGAGTCTTTGATATTGGAGTTGTTCCATGCATCAAATTTATAGAGAAATTGATATCTCTCTTTCAGGGTAGTCCTGGTATCTCCTTAAACGCATCCCCAAAATATTTCAGGATTATGTGATCCTCCAGATTTGGCACCTTATCCTTAGGTGCTTCTTCTATATGGGCTGCAAATATTTGACAGCCCTTCCTGTAACACTTCTTCAGCTGCATTGTTGAGATATCTCGGATAGTAACTGCCCTAGGAATTCCTTGGACTGTTATTGGGTTCTCTTCCTCATCCATTCAAGTAAATGTCTTTTTATGACAGTCTAAGACAACATAATGTTGTTCCAACCAATCCATACCAATTAGACAGTCATAAGAACCCAATGGTAGGATGTTCAAATATTCCTTGGTACTTATCCCATTCATGTCCACTGGACATGATTTAACCAACTCAACAACTTTTCTCTTGGCTCTGGTAGCCAGTTGTACCAATTAATATTTCTCATGCTTGCTTCTTGGAAAAGGAAATATTTCCACAACTTTAGGATCTATGTAGCTATGAATAGCTCCTGAATATATCAACATAGTAAAGGCATGGTTATTGATCATACCTTCTACTTCAATCATGTGTGATTGAAACTCTACTTGCTTGTTGTTCAAGGCTGCATATATACTTGGAACACTTTTTCCCATGTCCTCCACTATTTTTGCTTGTTGTACATTGTGGACAACTCTCACTTTGTCACTTTTGTGAGGAAAATATCTATACGTATGGTCTCCTTTATAGCCCCAACATTGAATGGGTGTCTGCCTTGGAATTTTCCCACCTACCTCAGCCATTTTGTGCTCTCTAAAATATGGTTGTCCTTGAGGACTGTTTCTAAAAAATGGAGGCTTGTTCCCCTGCTACCTTTGTTCCTTCTTAAACTTATTCTTTTCCTTGCAAGTTGTTGGCACAGGGGCAGACCCAGGGTTCAATTCTCAAGAGTGTACAACCAAAACCCTAACTACCATCCCTTTCGGCAACAACTGCGAAACAAATGGAGTCTCACCCGAGGTAGAGGCAGGGGTGGTTGCAGGACTCGGATGTCTGCAACCTTAGATGTGACAAGGATCTTGGATTATATCACTTAGCAATTATCTAGCATGGTTTATCCATCAATATTCAACCCTTACAGCACTTTGCAGATAGCACAGAGCATCGCAGTATATACTTAGATTCCAGAAGACTTAGAACTTAGATACAACAAGATAGATTGGGTTCACCAAATCCGACACTAAGCATATTATATATCAGATCTAACATTCATTCCTATCTCAGAAGCACAAAGCATAACTAAATCTATTTAATAACATCAAGCACTTAGCCAAGAAGGAGATAACACATTATGTCAAATCAAAGAGCATAATACACACAGTTACCGTGGTTCACCCCCACCCTAGGGCTACGTCCATAAAGTCTTCCTCTTTATATTATCTTGGTCAAGTGGTTACAACGCAGATCTTCAATGACCCTTACTTTTCACAGGACAGAAGATCTATGCATCTCGCTAGATCCTTCTTCCTTTCACTTCAGCACAAAACTACAACAACTTGCACTTAGCTTTTCAATCTCTTTACAATCATGCACATAGCACTTGCAATATACATCCAATCACACAGATCCAATTACTAGAACTAAGCATTTTTCTATACATCACATAGATGTACTACCATATACTACTTACATTGCCTAAGTATCTATTTATAGATTACAAAATGGTCCTAAGTGTGGGTAAACCCATGGGTTGACATCCCTTTCCCGTTACATCAACCCAAAACCCTAAATGGACCCAAAAATAGGTCTAGTTTCCCTAATTTTTGCTTCACGTTGCACTCCATCTTTGGCAAGTTGGGCAGTCCCAAAAATGGTTAAATATGACCAAGTATTCTTCAAAACTTGGTCAAGGGCCAACAGGCCCCCAACACTCACCTGTGACTCATCCCGGGTCACTTTGGTTTGATCAATTCCGCCTCGAATGCCTTGATATTGGCTCGAGCTACTTCGACCTGTTGTAGTGCGACAGCCTCTTGCTCAGTGAATTCCTGGATCACTGTGTCATTGAGAGGTCCTTCTAGGTGTTGTTCTATAGTGATGACAACCTGTTCGAGTTCAGCTCCCTGGCTTTCAAGTTCAGCGAACAACTAGCATGCCTTTTCTTGGATTGTCTGAAGTTGTTGGGAAACTTCCATCACTTTACTTTGCAGCGTATGTACCTATTGTTGGGATGTGTGTTGTTTTTTGAACCTCTTCATTCTTTCGATTGGGTTCAAAGTTTTTATCTATGCCTATAACTTGTCTACATGTTTCTTTGATCCTTAGAGTTGTGCCTCTAATGTCTATAATTATGGATTCTCTACGAGGGTTTCATAAGTCTGGGCACTTCTAGCACTCAACTTCTTGCATTCCAGGTAAAAGGTTTTTAATCGAACAACTGCGCTTCGAGCAGTGGCCTCTCTTAGATCTCTTATTTATTGGGGGGTCTCAGGCACGGTGCGGAGCTCCAAATTTGTGATGCAATGTTGGAGTTTCTGAATTACTTCTTCCAGTTGGGTCACCTGTTGTGGGAGATGGTCTTCCATCTTCACTTCTATGACCGTCACAGGGTTAAGTGCTTTGTGAACCCTTTCCTGTACTTCAAATTTCTCTGCTAGAAACTGTACCTTTTCCTCGTCCCACTTCGCTTTCAGGGCAATATTTTCCCGTTCTTCCTCATTCGATTGTTCTAGAAGTGATTTATGTGCTTGCATCAAAGCATGGGTGACTTTTTTTGTGTCTTCTTGAGCATGTTGAAGGCAATCTTCAACTTAATCAGCAATCTGGTGTAGATGAGTGGGCTCATCACCTGTTCCTAATGTTCCACTTATCGAGGGCACTGTAGAAACTGCTCAGTTGGACTGGAGTGCCTGCTACACTTCTTGGAGTTCTTCCTTGATTCGGTTGAATATATCCTCCTGCTTTGCTTCTTGATTTTCTGCAAGCTCTAGTGAAACATCATTCAACACAACAATTAAGAAGTCGAATTCATCCAGGGTAAGGGTAGTTTTAAGCGTGGTCCGGGTGGCCTTAGATTTCTTTCGAGAGGAAGGTTTTGGTGGTGTAATCTTTCTTTTCATGGAGGGATCCTCCTCCTCTCTAGGTGGAGTAACCTCAACTCTATTTTTCTCAACTTTTGTGCCACCTAGCGTGTCACCATCACCTCCCTACGCAGGTGAGATCGATGTAGTCTTTGCGGATGTTCTAGCGATATCTTCAACTTCGTCATCTTTCTTAGTCTTGATTGGCCCAGATGTATCTAGCATAGATTTAGGGATTTCCTCGTCGGACATGTCTACAGGGTCCACTGCAATAAGGAGGTCCACTGACCATTCCTTGGTAATCTCCTCCAAGTCACCTTCTGTCATCTTGTAGTAGGATTGGAGTTGTTGTTTGTGCTCATCACTGCACGCTGCAATATAGGTGAAGTGGCGGTCCGCACTAAATTTCATCAAAGTTCTAAACCTATGAAGTACATTTGGGGTGATTCGCAGTGTAGACTGAATTACATTCTTTAGTTGGTTGAAATAGGTGTGGAAGACAACATTGGATTGCCACTGCTTGTTCATGTCGTTGGATTACCACGGCGTACAAAACTTTGCAGCTAATGGTTCGAAAGGTTCAATCCCTGGAAAAGTGGCTCCCTCTGGCAGTTCCCAAGTGATGAAAGAAATGAGTATGAGAAACCAACTAAAGTGGAACTCATACCCTTGGTCTTGCACTCCTCTGCAATCCAACTCTAGCTGGTTTACAAGATACTGTGCCCAATTCATCTGTAGTCCCTTGGCACACTTCCCTACAAGGTCAACTACGAAGCCAGTCACATGTGTTGGTATGTTCTTATGAACTAACTTTCCCATGACCAGCTGACAGGAAAGGCGCATTGCACCACTCTGGATAGAGGCTACCTTGTAGCCTCGCGTACCCTTACCTACATCACCATAAGTTTATTTTATACGTTGTGCTAGTGCTCGGTCTGAGGTCTTTCCTGGGTAAAATTCCTGTGGGTCAACACCTTGCATGCTAAGACTGGTGATTCGATTGATCAGAGTCAAATACACAGTGATGTGGTGGTCCAACCATAAGTATCTGTCGTGATAGCAAGACAGCAGCAACTTGACACATGCGTTGACTTCCTGGTGTCTTTTGAAGTGAGGGATATTCATTACGTTGAGCAGTGTGGACTGCGCGAGGTTTTGGGTCCAGGACTGTAGGACAATCTTAGGATTTGTTCCTTTGGTCTTGGTTAAGTACTTGTCTGAAACTAACATGATGTAGGTTTTGTGATCTCCAAAGTTAAAATCATTAAATTTTAGTGTTGCAAGCTTATCCTGGTCAACACGTACTGCACGCACCCCTTTTGGAAGATACACAGTGATCAAGGTGTACTCAAAGTCTCTAGGTAGACTACCATGGTTAATATTACCGCTCAAAGGTGGTATGTAAACTGGCAGAATGAGTGGGATCAACTTGGTGTTTGCAATATCGTCTATGTGCTTTGTTCTTGTCTTGGTCATGGTTCTAGAAGGTCCTTCTCCATGAGTAGTGGAGGGAGAATCTTGGACTCCTCCTGTTGATGATGCTTTCATGCATGCAGACATCCTTCTTTCTGACATGACTCTCTCATCCATTAAGTCAATCAAAACTTCTTCAACTACTTTCTCAACAGCGCTGAGCTCGTCCGACATACAAGCTTGGGTCCACTAGCTCAGGTGTGAAAATGAATTCAGAGACTACGATGAAAAGTATGGGAATAAGGAAATGATCATGGGGTGAAGTAATCTCAAGTTTCGAGCTCAAATTCTCATTTAGCAAAAGTATTTTCGATGCGTGGTGCGACGAACTAAGTAGGGAAACTTAGAAACGGTCGGCTTGCAATGGATAAGAGGTTGCATTAACTGATGTTATGTCCATATGGCATGGTCTAACGATCTAGTGGTGAGACATAAATTCATTTTGACCCGTTCGAAGTGGAATTCGACTGGTTATATTGGCTTCCAACGACTATATTTCTGTGCCATGGAGAAGTGTCATAGGTTGTTGTTCTGATATCCCGGCGAAGCTCGATTCCTGTGATTTTTACTTCTGCGAAGTTTCCTCTGGAGTCTTCTGTAACTTTCCTATTTTGGCTTTCTTCTTACTTAGCTTCCTAGCATTTTTCCCAGTAAGCTTCATCTCGTTCATCCTTTTTCCATTCTGATTCTTATCTTCTCTTGACATAGTCACTTCGCACTGCTTAGGTTCTTTCTTTAGATCCAAAGGTAATACTCCTTCATCATATGGATTAGGTATTTCAGTCTTCTATGGTTCCTCTAATGCTCTTATAACTTCGATACCCAAGTCCCTAGTGTTCAATGGCTTAGGTATGTCCTCTTGTTCTTTTATCAAGTAGGAGATCCTTCTAGACATAAATTCCATGAGTTCTTGCTTCTTCTGTTCTAGAGCGTCCTTTTCTTCTGTTCTCTGGATCTGGTCTTTTTCAATCCAGATCCTACCTAACAAAGATGGAAATGGAGCGTCGTCCTCAATATATTTAATAACTTCGAGTTCTTCCTCTGTCGACATTCCATGGGTACTTATAGCTATCTGGGTAATTCTGCCACATAGGGTTACCATTTTTCCTTTAAACGATCTTATGGTTCCTACTGAACGGACTAGAGAAGGCCTTCCTAGGGTTTCCCAATTACTTTATGTCATAGTGTCCATTGGTGTTCCCTCATCCATAGCATAGTCAATGTCGAAGTATCCTATTCTTACTTTGATTTTCTCCTTTTCTTTGAAGATCTCTAACAAACTGACATCCTTATGGTCATCTAGGGTTTCTTTTATTTTCAATAACATGATCTCTGATTCTTTCTTGGGTTCTTCTATAATTTTAGTCTCTTGATCTCCTTCAGAGTTTTCTTGTTCCATATTCATCTTTTTAAATCTAGCAATCATTCTAGGGAAATCCAATACTTCATGGTCCATAGATCTACAATAGAGGCAGCTAAGGTTTCTCTCAGGGCATTCCTTAGCAATATGTCCCGGTCTTCTGCAATTGTAGAAAAGAGTTAATCATCTCTTTCTCTTCAATGATCCCCAACTCATTTTGTACTGCGTGCTAGGATCATAAGGGCTATCTTGCAAAAGTTTCTTTCTAGGGTCATGCATCCATTGGTTAGTCCAAAAACTCTTTCTATGCATAGGTATAACATATATTTCACTATGTCTATTCATATCAAACTTTCTTTTATCTAACAATGCTTTAGTTTTTAAGCTGAGACAATCAAGCATACCTAAATCCATACGTTAGAAGTAAAAAATTTCACTTATTTGCTTCCACGGGGCACAAAAATTTCAAATCTAAAACTTTGAACTTATTCTTATCTTTACTAGAGGATAGAGCTAGATCTTACCTCTTTTCTGTAGAAATTTCTTTCTTAGGGCACAAAGTGTTCAGATATCACTTATTTTCTCCAGTATCAACCTCTTTTCTTACAGATCTGACCTCTTTCCTTTAGATCTGACCTTTCTTTCTCGACACAAAGCTTTTCAAGTCAAGTAGAATACTACGCACTAGGGCAACAGATCTATGCATAGAGCTTATTTTGCACACAGCTTTTTCTTCTTTAGTTCCCAACAATCATTGTTTCAGGTCCCGGCAATGGAACCATTTGTTGGAACAGGGGTAGACCCAGGGTTCAATGCTCAAGAGTTCACCAATAAAACCCTAACTATCGGCCCTTTAGACAACACCTACAAAGTAGATGGAGTCTCACCCGAGGTAGAGGCAGGGGTGGTTGTAGGACTCAGATGTCTGCAACCTTAGCTAGGACACAGATCTGTGATTATAGCACTTAGCAATTATCTACCATGGTTTGTCCATCAATATTCAACCCTTACATCACTTCACAGATAGCACAGAACATCGTAATATATACTTATATTCGAGAAGACTTATCACTTAGATACAGAAAGATAGATTGGGTTCACCAGATCAGACACTAGGCATCTTATATATCAGATCTAACATTCATTCCTATATTAGAAGCACAAAGCATAACTAAATCTATTTAATCACATCAAGAACTTAGCCAAGAAAGAGATAACACATTAGGTCAAATAACAGAGCACAATACACACAGTTACCGTGGTTCACCCCCACCCTGGGGCTACGTCCACAAATTCTTCCTCGTTATATTATCTCGGTCAAGCGGTTACAGCACAGAGCTTCAATGACAGTTAATTCGCACAAGATAGAAGATCTGTGCAACTCGCTAGATCCTTCTTCCTTGCACTTCAGCACAAAAATACAACAACTTTCACTTATCTTTTCAATCTCCTTACAATCATGCATAAGCACTTGTAATATACATCTGATCACCTAGATCTAGTTACTAGCACTAAGCCTTTTGTTATACATCACATAGATTTACTACCATCTACTACTTACATTGCCTAAGTATCTATTTATAGATTACAAAATGGTCCTAATCGTGGGTAAACCCACAGGCTGACATCCCTTTCCCATTACATCAACCCAAAACCCTAAAGGGACCCAAAAATAGGTTTAGTTTCCCTAATTTTTGCTTCACGTTGTGCTCCATCTTTGGCAAGCTGGGTAGTCCCAAAAACGGTCAAATATGACCAATTATTCTTCAAAACTTGTTCAATGGTCTCCTTTACAGCCCCAACATTGAATGGGTGTCTTCCTTGGAATTTTCCCACCTACCTCAGCCATTTTGTGCTCTCTAAAAGACGGTTGTCCTTAAGGATTGTTTCTGAAAAATGGAGGCTTGTTCCCCTGCTACCTTTGTTCCTTCTTAAACTTATTATTTTCTTTTGAAGCCTTTTGGAAAGTAGGCTTTCCCTTATGATGATCATATAAATACTTTTCTATCCTTATGGTTTCTTCCAGGGTCTTGGGATCATCATATTGGATTTTATCACTAATGAAAGATGGCAACCCACTCAGGTACCTATGAATCTTAATTGTCCCATCCTTGATGAAGGAGACATACTTTAATATCTCTAAAAATATCATTTAATATTCATCAATAGTCATGTTTCCCAACTTATGTTCAAATAAATCTTTCATCTTTTTGTCATAATACCTCTTGGTCAGGTATTTCTTCTCAAAATGCCTCTTGAATTCCTTCCAATTCACATTTTTTTCTCTGAGGTGTTGCACTTTCACAAGTTGATCCCACCACATGGATGCATTTCCTTTAAGATAATAGATATAAATTATTCCTTCTGCATGGGAATAATAGTTATGCAATTGGAAATACTTCCCCGTGCCTAGCAGCCATGTCTCAGCATCTTCATCCTTCTTGTGCTCTCCATCAAAAGTAGAAGGTTTCATCTTATTCATTTCTCCTTTCATCTCATCCACCCCAAACCTCCTATGCTTCCTGACAGGGGATGGACTTGAGCTATTGTGTGATCTCCTATGGGAATGATTTTGGGAGTGATGGTGATGTCAACTACCACTCCTTGATTTTCCTTTCTTCTCAGGGGTCCTGTGGCTTCTTGATTTGATGGAGCCACTCTCCTTATCCAACTTCTTTTCAATTTTGTCTAGGATTTTCATTAAATTCATATTGAAGCCTCCATGTTGTTCCTTGGGCTTCATAACCCTCTAATTATCATCCTTGTCGCTTTGAACATCTATCTGCAAATTTCTGATGGTCTCAGTCAGATTTATGTCTTCCTCCTTTCCTCCTCCATTTCCATTGGAGTTGGTTCCTTCCATACCCAATTGGACATTAAACTCTCTGATTTCATCTTCTTGTTTGTAGACTACTTGAGTATCATCCATAACTTCTACACTTTGTGTTGACTCTAATCTAAAAAATATTAAGTCTGCAAAATTTGCAGCCAACAGAACTTTGTTAGGCTAATTGTTCTTAATAATTTCATGAAAACATGAACCATTCTGATTCATCAATATATTAGACTTCTTCTTTTTTTATTTCCTGAGAAATTGACTATTCAGATCCAATTTCTAGGTGAAAATTTATCTTCTACTATTCAATACCTTTCCAATGCCTGCTTCCATGCTCAATTCTGAGTTTTGAGCAGGAAGTTATGGATACTTGAATAATTTATCTTTTCAGTGATGCAATCATGTACATGGATTCTTCCAACTTAGAGTCGAATTGGCTCTTGGATCTATGTGAGATCCATCCTTTAGGTTTACAAGATTTCCTTACTTCTCTAGGTGTAGGTATGTACAATTAAAATTCCATAGGCTCCTTCTCTAATCCCCTTTCCTGCTCTTAAAATAAAATTTTGGGTGCTAGCCCCCTTTTCTTTGGCCCCCAAATTCATGTGACCAAGGGTTGTGAATCAGCACTAATAGTTAGGCACTTATCCAAAGCCTTGGAACTTTGGGGCTCATGATATTCAGAGGTTTCCCTTTATGCACATCACAAACATCATGGATCGTTGAACTGGAAAACTCGTGAAGGACGATGGATCTATGGTCATCATTCTATGTTCATATATACGGTGGATAGGAACTTTGGGACTCCGAGATTCAATGGTTTCCAAATAATTTCACTGCCAATATCCTGAAGTGATGACCCATGAGAGATCACCTCTCTTTCCTCCACGTGTCATATCCCTATCAACGGTCGAGATTAACTCCGACCCTTCAGGAGTTCTCGACTCAAAGAAATTATGCAACTCAAATCCTCTAGATTACCACTTCTCCAAACTAGGGGATATATCGCCACACGTTCTCTGTGATCAACGGTCGAGATGGAATCTGACCTTTAGGCCTCCTGAAGTCTTGAACCTTAAATACTTATGCTTAGAATTCTCTGGAAAATAGGATCTACTGCCACATGCCCCCTCCCGATGAACAGTGAGGATTTAATCTTCTCTTTGGAGCTTCGAGGGTTTCTCCTTCCTCTCACTCCATTCCTTTCGAACATCGAAGTGTTGAAACCCTGAGTTCCACTTAGTACTGCACACTCGGGTACTACGTGGCAGCTTCCAAGAAGCATAAACGTGGCCCAATCTAAGGGGTGACACTTGTCAATTCCTAACTCGAAAAATCACCCTTTCAAAAGAACATAGCACACTAACATGTGGCACGTATCATGTGTGTCCACGTCACCTCATGTGACATCATCAAGCCATGTCACTATGAAACTTCAGGACTTCTGGACTTTGGAGGTCCAGAAGTACTTCCAACTATTTTTTCCTCAAACGTTGAACTCCCAAACTGATTAACCCCCCGGGGCCCATGTAGTATATTTGTCACCAGTTAAAGTGGTGACTTGTGGACCCATCATAGAGTGACACATGTCAGGTCCCAATCGGTACTAATGGCTTACCAAAAGCATAAAAATGAGTGACACGTGGAAGACCTAGGTAGGTCCACATCACCCTAGGTGACGTCATCATGCCACATCATATACGGTGCTTCACGACTTCAGGAATTTCCTATCATCAACACTTTCTCAAAACTGTTGAACTCCCAAATAGGTCCATGTCATCTCCGACACTTCCAGACTTCAGCGATTTGGTAGATCTCTTCTCATCTACTCACTTACAAAACTCTCGAACTGTCGACTGTCTACGACTGATTCCCGTAGCTTCGGGACTTTGACGATTTCTTCACATATACACATTTTCAAAACTCCCAAACTACCGACTGTCGACAGTTGCTTCCCGTAGCTTTGATACTTCATATATTTCACTTTTGAACACCCTACAACCCCCAAACTGTCGAACTCTGAACATTGCTAAATCTGAGGACACGTGTCCCTAGAAATGGATAGTCTAGATTGGTTTCGGACTTCAAGATTTCGATATTTTTTCTCTACTATAGTGTTAAAAATACAAAGGGAGAAGTCTAAAAGGACTTATGTTCTTAACCTCTATGCATCTTCTCCAGATCTGACGGTTGTGGGGGGATCTGTCTTCATACAAACATATCCAATGACCCAAATTTAAATTTATGGCCCAATACCAAGTATGTTGTGATTTATCAAACTATTATACCTCCTTAGCTTTTGAACACAGCCAAGGTGTTCCCCCAACACCCTCTTGATAGTCTATACATCAATTCCTTGTGGAATTTTGACTCCAAATTCCACTTTCATGACCCATCTAGGTTCAATGTGGAAACCATGGGCTCTAATACCAATTTGTAATGTCCCCCGACCACCCTGGTTGAGGACACACCACTACTTCAAAAACAAACTGCTCTTAAACCAGATTGTAACACGCCCCAGTCTTAAGCCACTGGGCTATGCATGCTCTATTTGAGCTCATAAACATATATATCTAATTCAAATTTAAACAGAGATATACATTATGTCATACACAAATTCAAGCGGAAATGACAATAAACACATACATGCAACATATATTGACAATTATGATAACATTATAACACATGTACAAGATACACAACATACAATTAACATAGAATTGGTACTTATATTTTTATGAGAATACCACCAACTGCGTGCAAACCTTCCACGAACCTCCCAACCTTAGACCACACTACTCCAAGATGTCAACAGTGGGTCACCCTCAAGCTAGGACTAAACTCCACCCAGGGTAAAGGAATCCTAGGTTAGGCTAAGACTACGAAAAGTTGCACAATGCAATAGGAAGGATTCCCTCCAAGGAGCCTTGTTGGCACAGGGGAAGACCCAAGGTTCAACACTACAACAACGCACCAAAAAAACCCTAACTACCGACCCTTTCGACAACACCTGTGAAGCAGATGAAGTCTCACCTGAGGTAGAGGCAGGGGTGGTTGCAAGACTCAGGTGTCTACAACCTTAGCTGGGACAAAGATATGTGATTGTACTACTTAATAAGCACTAGTACCATCAGTTCCTTAATATATAATCATTAATTACTTTGTTGATAAAGTAGGGCTTCGCAACATTTACACTATTATAATGTACTTAAGCACTTAGCATCAATAGATAGGTCAGATCTAGCAAATCAAGCACTAAGCACATTCATATGGATCAGATCTAATATTCTCACTAAGCATAAGCACGTCTATCTAATCATCTTAAATCACTTAGCAAAAGAACACATAAACACATTAAGACAAGCATAAATGAAGACAACACAGCGTTTACGTGGTTCACCCCCACCCTAGGGCTACGTCCACCAACTCTTCTTCTTTATTGTCTTTAGTCAATTAGTTACAAGCACAAAGCCATCAAAACCCTTACTCTGCACAGGATAGAAAATCTGCGTAGCTCGCTAGATCCTTCTTCCTTGCGTTACAGCACTAAGCTCTCCACAATCTACTACAAGGACCTGCACTTAGCTCTGTAAGTCTCTTACAGTCATGCACAAATCACTTACAGACTCTACTCGCACTTATCATACATTCACATCACATAAATGCACTATTCGACCTCTTATTACATTGCCTATCCTTCTATTTATACATACAAAATATGCCTAAACATGGGTAAACCCATGGGTCGACATCCCATTCCTGTTACATATTCACAAAAAACCAAAAAGGATCCAAAAGTGGGCCAATATCCTGTGATCTCCACTTCTTCTTGTGCTCCTCCTTCGACAGGCTATCGAAGTCCCAAAATAGGTCACTATGACCAAGAATCTACCAAAACTTGGTCAAGGGCCAACAGGCCCCCAACACTCACCTATGAATCGTCCTGAGTCACTCTGATCTGACCAGTTATTCTTCGAAGG
>ML839658.1:27223-42759 GCA_009831015.1 Picea engelmannii | reverse complement strand
TGCTTTTCATAAAACAAGGAAAGATGAGAGCATTGTTTTTTATTCTAGTAGTTTGAACTCTTCTAAAAATTATGGCGTTGATTATATACCTAGCACTAATAATAAGTATCACTTCATATAAATGGTGATGAAGCATGAAGGAGATCAAGTTGTAATTGAGGAGGTGTTGGAAGTTGTCCCAACCCTTTTTGAAGCGTTGTTATTATAACAAACTTGTAGCAACATCCCTTAAATGCAACATATTTACGTTAACGTGGTAATTGCGACATACATCTTCACAAATGTGGCAAGAGTGACGTTCCAGTGGAAAACGTGGCAAGAGCGACGTTCCAGTGGAAAACGTGGCAAGAGCGACGTTAACGTGGCAATTGCAACATACATCTTCACGAACGTGGCAAGAGTGACGTTCCAGTGGAAAACGTGGCAAGAGCGACGTTCCAGTGGAAAACGTGGCAAGAGCGACGTTAATGTGGCAAGACCGACGTTAACATGGAAATTGCGACATACATCTTCACAAACGTGGCAAGAGTGACATTCCAGTGGAAAACATGGCAAGAGCGACATTCCAGTGGAAAACGTGGCAAGAGCGACGTTAACGTGGCAAGACCGACGTTAACGTGGAAATTGTGACATTATCGGGCAACATGAACTTTTTTTTTAATAAATTTCCTCTATTTTGTGACAATATGGACAATTTTGTCCATAACGCCGCAAATAAAACGTCGGAATTTTTACAATATGTAGTAGTGTCACAATTTGAGAGTTATGGCCTTACGAAGTTGGAGGAACCCCATGTGTTGGCTTGAAGCCTCAAATGGTTAAAGAAGTCAAAGTGCTTGAAAAGAAAAAATCATTATTTTAATGATAAAGTAAAGTGACAAAGTCAAGAAGGATTATTTTAATAAAGTAATGGAGAACTTTCTATTTATGGAAAGTGATTAACCCTAAAATGAGGAAGTGACCTAGATGTGGGTTAAGTGACCTAGAAGATGAAGAGTATAAATAAGAGGCTAGGGCCTCTTATGATAGTACACTTAGTGATGATCTCTTGAGTATGATTGAAGATATATTATGAGAGAGAGATTGTCTGGAGGATACCATGAGCGCATCAAAGTCTCGGCAAGTCTGAGGTCATGACGAAAGAAGTCTCGGAAGTTTAGAAACCCTAGTTTTAGAGGTATATGCAGGCTGCTTTGAGCCAGGGTGCATACATATGCGAGTTGAATGAGACAGGGCGTGTACAATAAATGAGGTTTTGAATATCTATGGTTGAGTTGATGACAAGCTCTTGGATGATGAAGCATGTTCTAGATATGCATTTTATGGGCTTAGATATACCATAGAAACTCTAGTATGGTTGCATTATTTGTCTTGATGGATACTCTTGTTTGTTGTGAGGTGAATGATTGAGGCATTATTGGTATGATTGTTGTGATGTGGTATGCGTTGGTTGATGGAGTGATCAACACTCTTATGATTTAATATTGATATGATGGCTATACTATACTGGTTGTTTATACATGATTGAGTAGAATTCATATTTTGTGGTTGAGAAGTATGAGCAAGCTATTGGAGACCTTGGATATGTTGTGACTAACTGTGGGTTAGACTGGACAGTGAAAGACATAAGAGAATGTGATTGTAGGTTGTAGAGGATATGAGTGTCTGATGAAAAAGAAAAACCCTAAAATGCTCAGAAGGTATACGCTTATTGCAGTATAGAATGGTCACATACATAGACGAGTGACACTACTAGTAGGGAGCGTACATACGCGTGCTTCACTACAGACAGGTCACATACCTGTGACAGATTGACATCTGTTGAGGATTGTTGCCTCTTCTCAGTTGGTGCTGAGTGTGTAATATGAGTCTTGCATTATAGAGTTGGTTATCTTGTAGAGTTGTACTCTATTTAGTTGTAGCTGATAAACCCAAGTATTTTAGTCCGTAATAAAAAGAAAATTGTCCATACATCTTGTGTTCTTTGTGTTCCTTGTGGTGATGACTTGTTGATAGTATATTACTGATATATGTTGCTGATATGTGTTCACATTAAACTAATTATAAATTACAAGAATGATTAACGAGTTAATGGTGATTGCTAACCAATGATTTTTTGTGTAAGAGGGAAGTTTTGGGAAAACAATCCCTACACTGTTCACCCCCCCCTTCTCGGTGTAGTCGATGTGTTCAACAGTGCCCTGCAAAGAATATTTGTTGAATGGATATGAAAATGTTACAATGAATACTACAGACTTTACTCTAACCAAAACATTTGGTATTGCTGAATTTGGATATGTTATGAATAAGTTATGAAATTTTTACCCAAAACACCTGTTTTAGACTAGTTTCAGGACTAGCCACAAACCCTATTTTCCATGGAGTGTAACTCCAAAAATACAACGACCCACAAGATGAAATGTTTACCACAGATACTTGGATATGTTTCATAAATTTCCTATCAATTTCATGGTCTGAATCATTCTAGAAAAACATTTATTACGAAAATGGTGAGATGACCTGTAAATAACATACCTTGGAAAGCATCATCAATTTTTTTTATCCTCGCTTGAATTCCAGCCTTATTTTCTTCACCTTCCCTATGGAATTAGGATTATATATCCTTTGGTTACCTCATTGACCTATATATATTCAATATTCTCAAGTGTGATATAAAATGAGAGAGCCTTGCCTCTTATTTATACTCTCCAAGTAACTTCCTTAAAAGCATCTTCTAGGTCACTTTGTCCACTTTCCTTATTTTAGGGTTAACCCACTTCTAATTTCTCCATTAAATTTATTATTTAAATAATTTATTTTGTATTCACTTTGAATTATAGTACACTCATCACTTCAATTTATTATTTACCTTCTAAAATCTCTTAAACCACTTTGACTACTTTGACCTTTTGGGGCTTCTAGATGACATATGAAGGTCCTCCAACTTTGTAAGTCCATAACTCTCAAACCGTGAGGAGTTATGTGACGTTCCACATACCAACGTACGTGGAATGAAATGTACTATCCATATAGAATAGTATTACCTGCAAATATATCAAAACTCATACCATTATCCATCAAACAAACTTGTGTCCATTACCCAAACCTGGGTTCTTCAACTTCTCATGGTCATAACTCTCTAACTGTGAGGAGTTATGTGACGTTCCACATACCACCGAAAATGGAATGACATGTACTATCCATATAGAATAGTATTACCTTCAAATATATTAAATCTCATACCATTATACATGAAACAACCTTGGGTCCATTACCCAAACCTTTGTGCTATTGGAATTCTCTACCAGACTTTCTTCAAGGGTTGACATCAATGACAACCAACCTTAATCAAAATATGTCAAAGGAGATTCTATTGTAATGGATTTATATGATTTATAGTAATTATTTATTAACAAATTACATCAATACACTAACTAACTATAATATAATGGTAGAATAAGCATTATTGATTGTAGTTTCTTCATATTAAAATTTAAGAAGTTTGTAATTGGTCTCTAACTTTTTCAAAAGTGAAAAACTATGAAAATATTTAACAACTAATGATAGATCACAATATGAGTATTCTGAAATATGTTTTAGAACTATTCCATGATATCTTCGATCCACTCATCAAGAGGATATGCTTCCACACATATTAGGAGTATTTTTATTTAATTTTGATCACTTTGATTTTAATGCATAATCAACCATGAAAGATGTGTTAAGGTCTACACTTCTAAAATAGTTCAACTAATATTCAACGTATTAAATCAAAAGTAAATCTCATTAATCAATAATTTGTAACAATGTTTCTACAATGTCTTATTAGTGGTCATGATGGAGCTTTTTTAGAGAAAATAAATTAAAGCTACATTTACGGTTAAATTTTTAGATACCTTTTTTTCTAAGGAAAATATCATGGAGAAACCTAAGAGATTCTTCCCTTGATGGAGTCCCTATTAAAACCATTAGTGTATACTAGCACGCCTTACTCAAGGAATTAAAACCAGGCACCTATTGACACATGACTAGCCAAGTACCCAACAACAATGGTGACAATTAATTGAGCTACACTCTTCGGTTAAAAATATTTGGAAACATCTCATGCCACCCTCAAGAATTTAAGAGAAAGTGAGATTTTTGGCACCTTTCCATCCCTAATCGTTCCACAAGGGTTAACATGTCATAGGTGGGATTTGAAATTGAGTGGAGAGGATAGAAAATTCTCCTCTCAACCACCCATGCTATACCTAATTGACAAAGATGTTAGATACCTATGCGGAGGTAAGTTCATTTATAAATTATCTCTATTTTATTTTTTTCTTTCACATTTCAATTGCATATTCTAGTTGTTGTTTCATTGAAATACCCATTTCCATGTTTCCCCCCTTGTTTCCTCCATGTCACAAAATTCCCTCATGAAATTGCAATGCACATTTTCCTTATGTTAGTTCTAATTCTAGTTACATTATTGCAACAAAAATTTGGGCATATATTATCGATTTCATGGGTTTCAATCATGATAATTATGCACATATAGCCCTTAGAATGCCTCCCCTACACCTCCCCCCAACAAAACTCCCCAAGGAAAAAAAACAATAAATGGTTGACATGTCCACTTTCTATTTTACCCTATTAATATTTTACCTCTCCAATTTATCCCCCCAAAGGTAATATATATTCCACATTAATATGTTTCATTGACCTAATCCTTAGCACTAACATTGCTCCTCCTTTAAGATTGTAATGAGATCATATTGTCAAAATTTTTAGTTTTAATTCTCTGACTCATTTATATTTCTTTCCATGTTTTTAGTAGAGTTTTTGTTTTTCAAACACCTAAACTTGAACTCTATTATTGTGATGGATTTTTCTTCCTTCCCACCTTTCTTATTATTGGAAGGGAAAGCTAACATTTTTCTAAACCTTAAACCTAGAACCATAATATAATATTTATAAGAACTAAAAATTCAAAACCTAATATTGTACAAATTTTTGGTACATTGTTTAACTCTTATTATTTTGTGTTAGGATATGACTATATACAAATTTCATATATCATAGCTATCTACAAAAATAATCGAGAAGTAACAAAATTACATGATAGCATAATTCAAGATTGTTGATGGTTTAAAACATACAATTATACTAAAGATAAGAATAATGACATGATGAATCCATCACAATCACACAAGAGGGGAAAATTTTATAGTTAAATGTAACACACCTAAGCCCCTAAACCCTACTTAGGATGGTAGGATATCAAACTTTCTCTTTCCACTACGACTCTGATCTTGGGTCTTGACATCACAAGTAGGAACATGCTCATGTAGAATGTTCCTCTGGATTTATGCATAGTCTAAAATGGGTTCTATACCTATCAGATTGGCCTCTAAAGACTTATGGGATTAACCCTTCCCATGTCCACAGTCTTACGTGACTTCTATGTGGAATTCTCCATGTCACCTACACCGATGGACAATTTGGCATATATTTTGCATGGTAGTGACATGTGTTTGGACATGTCCCACTCATATAGTAATCCTTTAATGGAAAAAAATTATGCAATCTAGGAGATAACTCAAAGAGATGAGTGAATATGAATTGCTTGGCTTAGTTTAAATCGACTATTAGTAGTGAATCTGACTCCCTCCATTAGGAATATAGGGTGCACAACCCCAACCTTTCCTTCTGAATCATTCATTTCTATGTCCTCCCCCCAATAGATCCAATGGTTGGGCATCAGAGGAAAAAATGGTCTCGATTCATTTAGAACCTTCAACCACATGACAAATAACAACCTCTCCCATTCTCCTCCAATTACTTGAAAAGTGGGTTTTATGGAAGATCTATGACTGATATATCCTATGTTGGAATCCTCAATAAATCAACGACTCTCGTCCACTCAAGATCTATCCATTAAGAAATACTTCCTATCACAACCTCATGGATTCTTTGAACAGTTGTTTCTGAACTAGAATTTTCTAATAGATTAGATGGTCATAAAAAACCCTCATCTAATGATAAGGGATCTCTCATATCTCGGACCCACCCAATGGTTAAATGACCTCACAAATATGAAAGAGTATTCTTATTATTATTTACCCACAATGATATTATGACTCAAATCCTATCGACTGTCTTGTTGAAAGATATGCAACTCTAGTCCTATCAGACCTTATCCTTTGTAATTTCTTCATCGAAAGTTCCTTCTACTCATTTTCCATGGATATTTTCAAATTCCACATTTCAAATTATATGAAAAAAGACTCTTGGCCTTATCAAGGCATCAGTCTTCTTTGACAGTACCAGGCGAAGACTTTATTCCTTCCACCAATCCTATTCAAAATTGTTGTTAGAACTCATTGGCATAGTTAAATCATTCAATAATAAAACATAAACTTTAATCATGTAAGATATTACAAAACTCATTCATCCTTGGTGGTTCATTCAAGCCTATAGTTTGAACTTCGCTTTGATACCACTTTGTAACACATCACACCATCCTAAGTAGGGTTTAGGGGGCCAGGTGTGTTTCAGTAAAGATAATTCCAATTAGAAAGATAAACACAAAATTCCATGCATAAAATGCGAGGTGATTAAAATAACAAGTGATGATATCACTTTCATAACTATTTTTGTAAGGGGCATTCTACATGTTATGTGTGCATAACCAAAATTTTAAACAACATAATCACTGAGAAATTCCGTGTTACTAGTTTTGGTCTTGTAACTATGACTATCAACAATGCAAAGATAAGGGAAATCCAAAATTTCATCAGGATGATCTTGACATAGGAAAAACGAAAAAAATGTTAAGAGAAAAAAGGTAAATATGGTAAGATATTGCAATAAGAATTGCTAAGTAAGAATAGTTTTTTTGAATGATTTATTTACTTATTTTTGGAGACAATAATTACCTAAGTAGCATCTAAAGTAACAATGTTATCTCATAACCTTATTTATAGATTCTAAAATGTTCTAGAGGATGCACACAATGACCTAAATTGTGCATCCTGATGAGTATCTAATTTTTCAAATATGATTTTGAAATTTTTACCTGAGGTACTTCATTATGTCTCCTTAGATACCTAAAACTTTCATAGTCTGAAAAGTCTTAGAAAATATGTTATAGAGAAAATTTCAAGATGACTTGTTCGAAATGAATTACAGGACCATTCAGAAACCCTAAATTCCACATGGTATATCTCAGAAGGTATAGTGAACAAAAGTATGAAATTTTTACTTGAGGTAATTATATATGTCTCCTCAAATCCCTAAAAATTTCACAGTCTGAAAAATCCGAGAAAAGAAGTTATAGAGAAAATGTTGAACTGGCCTATTTGAAACTAATTTAAAGACTATTTAGAAACCCTAACTTCCATAGGGAATATATAATAACGTATATTGAATAAAAATATAGAATTTTAACCACATTTACATGGATATCTCACCTCTGTCTCCTCAAAATTTCATGGTTTGAAACAACCCATAAAATAAGTTATAGAAAAACTTCCAATTGACCTATTTGAATTTGATTTTAGGAGCATTCATGAGCATTAACTTCCACAAGAATATATCATAAATTATAGTGAACCAACATATGGAAGTTTGACCACATGTACTCAGAGATATTGCCTCCATCTCCTCAAAATTTCACAGTGTGAAACATCACAAAAAATAATTTATATAGAAAATGCCAAACTAACCCATTTGAAACATATTTTAGGAGCATTCAAGAACCCTAACTTCCATAGGGAATATCTCATAAAGTATAGAGAAACAATTTATGAAATTTTGACCACATTTATATAGAGATCACACCTCCATCTCCTCAAAATATCATAGTATGAAATATCCCAAAAAATAAGTTATTATGAAAATGCCAAGATTAACTGAAACCCGATTTCATGACTCTCCCCTTTTGGAATGCGAGTCAATCTTTGCTCATCCACTTCTTCAAATGTTATTACATTTTTCACCCACATACTTTCTCTCAATACTTTCTCTTTTTATACTTTATCATAACCATTTATGAAGAGACGTGTTAATTCAAAAAGACATGACACCCATTAATTAAATAATTAATTCCCTTTTTTCTATTTCACTTTTCTAAATACCATGGGAAAATACCATGGGCTTCCAAACCCATGGGTTTGAAACAACCATTTCAATTTTTACTTTTTCACGTGTGCCTCTTTTTTTTAATATACTTGTAAATCTATATATAAATCAATCTTGGAAATGTTGTGTGTATTTGTAAATCTTTAATATGACATTAATTACAACATTAATCCTTTGACATCAATGAGAATAATTCCAACAATCTCCCCCTTTGTCATTGATAGAAATCCTACAACGAAACACTTAGTCCACCAGGCATAGAAATAATTCCCCCCCTGTATGCAACTCCCCCCCTTTGACATAAATGTTGAAGGGATGGTCTCCCTGAGCTTGTGCTTCTCCTTAAGCACTTAGTGATAACATGGATATCACTCCCAATTTCTACTTGAGATATTCAAATGTCTCCTTGGGAAGGGGTTTTGTGAAAACATCTGCAATTTGTTCTTTGGTGACAAGATATTCCAAATTGACATTATAATCTGCTACTTTTTCTCTTAAGAAATGATACTTGATTGGAATATGCTCTATTTTTGAGTGCATAAAAAGATTCTTTGAAATGTTTATTGCACTTTTGTTTTCACAAATTATTGATATTGAATGATCATATTCTACCTTAATATATGTCAATGTCTACTTAATCCAAAGAACTTATGTGCAAAATGATGTTGCTTCTATATACTCACCCTCTATTGTGGATAAATAAACTGAAGGTTATTTATTTCTCAACCAAGACACTAGACTGTTTCCCGGAAAGAATGCTCCTCCACTTGTACTTTTCCTATCATAAACACTTCGTTCCCAATCCACATCCATATATTTTGTTAGAGTAAAATATTCACCTCTTTAGTACCACACGATGAAGTCCAAGATGCCCTTTAGATATTTGAATATTCATTTCATTGATTTCACATGTGTTTCTTTTAGTGCATTTTGAAATCGTGCATCCAATCCTACTGCTTGAATAATGTCCAACCTTGATGCTGGCACATATAGTAGGCTTCCAATCATTGACATGTACAATGTTTGATTTTCTTCTGGATATTCATCATCTTTGCTCAATTTACAACATGTGACCATGGGTGTGATAAATGGTGCACAATATTCCATTATGAAATTCTTCAATATTTCCTTCATATACTTGGTTTGTGAAATGAATATGCCTTTGTTGAATTAAGAAATATGTAAACCAAGAAAGAATGAAAATTAGCCAAACATAGACATCTCAAATTCCTTTTGCATTTCTATTGCAAACGCTTGGAACATTTTGTTCATACTTCCTCTAAAAATGATGTCATGTACATAAACCAAAACAATCAACTAATTTTCTCTTACTTTATTGATGAAGATATTAATGTCAACAATTTCTCTTTTGAATCCTTGTTGTTGTAGATATTTTTCAAGTTTTGAATACCAAGCTCTGGGAGCTTGTTTTAGGCCATAAAGTGATCTTCAATATGAATACATGATACTTATTTTCTAATAATAAGAATCCTTATAGTTGTTCGATGTATAATTATTCCTCTAAATTTCCATTGATAAAGGAATAACTGACATCCATTTGATATACTTTGAAGTTCTTGAAACACACGAAAAAATTGTGATAGCTTCTAGTATTGCAACCGAGGAAACGGTTTCTTCGAAATCAATAAATTCAACTTGAGAATAGACTTGACAAAATAGTGTTTCTTTATTTCTTATTGCTTGTCCATATTCATTCAACTTGTTTCTAGAAACCCACTTGGTTCCAATCACATTTTCGTCCTTTGGTCTTGGAACAAGTTACCATGTCTCATTCTTCTCAATTTGATTTAGCTCTTTTTCCATGGCATAAATATAATGCTTGTCTTTTCTAGCTTATGTAAAGTTATTAGGCTATATTTTAGATAACAAAGAGAAGTTTGCATGTTCTATTCCACTTTCTAATCTTCTTCTAGTCTACATTCATGTGTCTTTATCACCATGAATTTGATTTTCAGAATGATTGTTTTGGACAAATCTAGATGGTTGAACTTTAAATTTTGACATTTTGTTTCTTCTTCTTCATTTTATTCTCCTTATCCTTATACTTCTCCTTATTCTTATTTTTATCTTGGACCCTATGTTTGAACATGTTCTTTTACCTTTTGATTCCCTGCTTCATCCACTTTCACATTAGCACTCTACGATTTTTTCAAATGTTTTATTGTAACATCGATAAGCCTTACCTCTTGATGAATACGCAAGAAATATACCTTCATCAGATCTAGAGTCAAATTATCCCAAGTCATCATCATCTCTTTTTATGCAACACTTTCTTCCAAAAACTTTGAAGTATTTAACTATTGTTGGTCTACCCTTCCATAATTCATAAGGCAGTTTGATGTTGTTGACTCTGGTTGGCCCTCTATTCATAATGTAGATTGTGGTGTTGACTGCCTCTCTCCAAAACCTATATGATAGCTTAGATCCATTTAACATGGTTCTATACATCTCTTTTACTATTCAATTCTTCCATTCTACCACTCCATTCTGCCATGGAGTCCTTGCAGCTGAAAAAATGTCTATTTATTCCATGAATCTCACAAAAAACTTCAAATTTATTTGAGATAAAATCACCTCCTTTGTCTGATCTCAAATATTTGATTTTCAAATCATTTTTTTTTTCAACCAAGGATTTGAATGCTTTGAAATTCTCAATCGCTTCATATTTTTCTTTTAGAAACATAACCCATGTCATTCTAGAGTAATCATTAATGACCGACATGAAGTAATTTTCACCTTGTAGACTTTAACTTCTTGCAGGTCCATAAAGATCTGCATGATTGATTTCCAATGGCTTCATTGTTGAGTACTCTTTTGATTTGAATCTTGATCTTGTCTACTTTCCATGCTAACATTGCTTGAAAAGAGTGTTTGAAGGTCTAGCAATCTTTGTCATGTGATCTCTCACTTCTTGTTTAGTTTTGATTTTTACTATATTATCAAATTTCATAGGCCCATTCATCTATTCCATAACCAAATTTCATCCATTTCTCCCATATAACGCTTTGTCCCTTTATCTCATTGAGGATATATACATTATTTTAGGTTCTATATGTATTTTCCAGTAGTCATCCCGGTCCTTTCTTCCTTATCTCGTATCCTTGAGAATGAAATGTGATATTGTGTCATTGATCACACATTTGAATAACACTGAGAATATTTTGTTTCAAATCTTCAACATACAAGACATTTTCTATTTTAGTATTTCCATTATTGAGACTCTGAGTACCTTTTCTAGTTATCCTTGTGGAAAAATTATCTCCAAATGCCACACTATATTCGTTAACTTATTTCAAAGTGAGAAACTTGATCTTGTCACTTGTCATGTTGTTTGAACATCCATTGTCAACGTACCATTCACTTTTTTTTTATCATGAAGGGAAGTTTGCACAAGCATAGATTCCTCCCTCTTTTGCTTTTGTTTCTCTTGCTTCCTTTTCCAAACTATTGTGGGTTCTTTATTTTGTTTGGAAAGTGTATCCACTTCCTTGTTTTATCTAGAAGTTTCCACAGGGTCACTTCTACAAAAACGTGCCATATGACCATAGTTGTTGCACTTATAACATATGACATTGTAATCAAATAATGGAGCAAATAAGTTACAGCTTCTATTTGAGAACCCATGAGTGCTTATGTTTTTTTCCATGCATAATTATTTCTTTCATGTGCTCTACAATATATTGCTTTATGACGAAAGTGATTGAAAGAAAAACTATAACCAAGAAAATAGTTTTGGTATTGAGTTGCATGAAGCCATCTTGGTGGGAAACATCTTCTGAATATTTCCTTATTGTCATTGGGAGGAATGCCAATTTTCTATGGAACATCATTTTCTCTCTTCCTGTTTTCTTCATCACTAATAGAGATTTTAAGTGTATCAACATAAATTTTATATTTTCCTTCATTTACTTTCTTTAGTGACTTTGTATATTTTGAATATTCTTTGGTGGTCATTTGACTCTTATCATAGCCAAGACCATTTTTAATGAGTGATGACCTTTGGAGTTTGATGATATCATCTAATATTCCAATGCTCTTTTCAAAATTCAAGCTTCTATTCAACTTAGAAGTTGACTTTTTCAATTCATTTCTAAAGGAAACAATTTCATCTTCCATCTTCTCAAAATTTTATTCCTTTTCCTTTAGCTGGAGTTTTACCACTACTACTGTCCTTTTTGTCTCTTCCATTTGAATCTTTAGGCTAATAATATTCGTCTCTATTTCTTCATGGCCTTGTGACATTTTTTATTTTACATCACAATCCTCCTCTTCATATTTTTTTTGTTGCTCATTTGGTTTCAAATTATTTTTCTTAAACTTTTTTATTCTGCTTAAGGAACAAATTATTTCTTCTTCAAGATCCACTTCCATTTCAATTTAGAAATTTTGTTCCTCTTTTGAATTCATCATTTCTTTACCTTTATATTTATTTTCAAAAGTATCAATATTCATTTCCATTTCCATGAAGAGAGTTTCCTTTTTATCACTATTAGAGATACTTTCATTGCTCTCTTCGAAAGACTCATCGATCCCTTTTGAGTAGAGACTCTTCTTTTTCTTATAAGTGTTCTTCTTCTTTTCATGCTCTTTCTTTTTGTATTGATGATACTTTCTCCCTTTCTTTACGTTATGGTTTTCTTCATCATCACTACTTTACCACAATTAAATCATTTAAAGGACATCTTACCTTTGTATTTTTCAGATCCCTTTTTGAGTTTTCTCACAAAATTTTCTTCCTCTGTATCTACTTCATAGTTGGAACAATCGCTTGATTTCTGTTCATTATTATTCATCTTCTTTCAACCTTTGAAGGTTTCTTTTCACTTTGATGACTTCTCTTTCTCAATCCTCATTTCATATGCCATGAGAATCCCATGCAACTCATCCATTGTCAATGAATTAAGATCCTTCATTTCTTTAATGGAGAAAACTTTGACATCAAATCTTAAGGGAAGTGATCTTACCACCTTTTTCACAATAATTGGTTCTTCAACATTTTCACCAAGTCCTCTGATGGTGTTGATGATTTCATCCACATGAAAAAGATAGGCTGCAACATTTTCTTCATCTTTATTTTTAGACTCCCAAAATATCTTCTATGATATTGTATATTTTCTTTCTTAACCTTTACATCTCCTTCATATATGTTTTCAATTTTATCCCAAATGTCCTTTGTTGATTCACAATTCATTGCCTTGACAAACTCCCATTTTGATAGACTGCACAAGATGGTATTCATGGCTTTTTCATTATTTTCAATTTCCTTCTTTCCAGCCTTATCCATTGGTCGAGATGTTACAAATTTATATCCAGTCACAACATATTTTCAAATATTGAAACTAAGAGCCATTAAACATGTTAGTATTCTTATACTCCAGAAGGCATAGTTTGTTCCGTCAAACAAAAGATCCCTATTTGTGGAGAAACCTTCTTGAATGACCATGTATTCTCTCAAGATCATCCTTCCAGTGGTTAGACTATTTCCAAAGGAACAAGCTCTGATACTAATTGTTGAGCACACACTTATACTGAGACTTGGGGGGGTGAATCGGTATAATATATGTAATTTATTTTATTTCAAACATTCATCAACCATAGGAAAACAATCACATATGATATCTATCAACTATAGAACATGGAACACAAGATTTAAGTAGAAACCCTTTTGGGATAAAACCATAAAACTTTTCTTTATAATTCTTTGTAAGCACCAACCTACTATTTCAAATATTTGTAGGCACCAACCTACTCGAGACACCAATCCCCACTGGTAAAAGTCCTGGTCTCGAGACACCAATCCCCACTGGTAAAAGTCCTGGTAGGAACTAAGCTTAAAGTTACAATTTAGTACATATAACTTCCTCAAAATATGATTAAATCTACATTACATTCAATGAGTCATATTTCTACTTCTGCCTTCACCATGTCTGACCAAAAATTGAATTTTCATGTTACATCCCACTCTAGTGCACTGAGAAAACTTATTCTTTGAGGACACTTGCTCGCAAGTGATCTGGACTTTTATGATAAGAAAACATTTATCCTTGATTATGATGCAATATGATAGATGACATGATGTTTTACTGCTTTGACATGGACATGTGTTATTGACTCGGTTTTACTGAGTGTGCAGGGTTTTTGACCTTGAGGATGCAGAGGCATCGATGGAACCCCTTGGACTCCGTATTGATTCAGGGAGTGTGCTATTTGGGTTGATTTATTTACTGTGATATTACATTGATTTGATGATATGATGTGGACATGTTCTGACATGTTTGTTGATGATGCAGGCTGATGATAGCTTGCCGACCAGACTCACATATAGAGTAAAGGGGCCACACACGATTTCCAGATAGGTTGAGGGAGAGGTGTGGACAACAACCCTGCCACAACATACTAGCACTCTCGCCGTGGATCGAATTGTAGGTTAACAATTACCTAGTTCGAGAGGATGCATGATGTCGTGAGGGCAGAGTGCGACAGTCGCTCACGATGATTCTAAGGGGCGCGCAATAAGGCGGGGGCCTTATTCCTTAGAGCCCTTAGTCTCCCACAAGTTCACCTGGAGAAGTGTTGACTCCAGGGGTTATTGATGTCTACCAATCAGGCAAGAAGCGAATGGCACCCTTGGAGCACGTGGTGCATCCTGAAGGGCACATCGCGCAAAAAAACAAACAAGCGAGTGGCATCCTTGGAGCATGTGGTGCATCCTGAAGGGCACGTCATGCAAAAATAAACAAACAAGCGAGTGGCACCCTTGGAGCACGTGGTGCATCCTAAAGGGCACGTCGCGCAAAAGAAACAAACGAGGCGAGTGGCACCCTTGGAGCACGTGGTGCGTCCTGAAGGGCACGTCACGTTGATGTTGATGAAGGAACAAACCTAGATGGCCCTAAGACATTTAACACATTAAGAAATTCTTAAACTACTTCCCTAATTAAATGTTGCCTAGTTCAGAATCTAAGTCCTAAGTCTAAAACTTCTCAGGGGAAATTTTTGTCTAACCTTAAGAAAAGACCCTAAAAATAAAAATAAAAATTTAAACTAAAAACCACTTAAGTAATAGTTTTAGTCTTCATAAATTTTTGGGGTAAAATGAAGAGAGTAATAATTTAATTAAAAACCGTGGTTTTAAATTGTAAAGAAGAAATAAATTATTTAACTTGTGAAAGTGTAAAAAGATTTTAAATGAAAAATAAAAAGGAAAGGATTAAATAGCGCAACTGCCATTTTGGCCCTAATAAAAGGGGAAAGAAGGGAATAATAAAAATTAGGAAACTAAGGAATGGGGGGAAACATAATAAGGGAAAGAGGGGAACTTATGGTAAAAAGAGAGGTCAACATAGTAAGGAATCTGCAATTAAGAACCTTCTAAAATGAACTAAATTAGC
>ML839658.1:0-26924 GCA_009831015.1 Picea engelmannii | reverse complement strand
AACTAAATTAGCAACTTCATTTTAGGGAAAGTATTTAAACCTGTAAGGGAATCTAGGAACACCTAGGAGTAAATTTAGGAGCAACTCTAGGTGGGTGAGGGAAATGAGACAATTAATAAATTTAAAGAAAATAATTATTGGAGTAAAGAGGGGGATGGATGACACTTGTACGAAGGAGAATATTTAGAATATTTTATTAAAACTTAATTTAAATGTGATTTAGGGAAAGTTGGAGGTTCTAAAAACTCTATAAAAGAAAGGGAAGATGAGGAAGAAAGGGATCGGATGTTAGCGTAACGTTACGCTGCTGGAATTGTGACTTGACTGATTACTTGTGGGGATTTGGGTTTTCCCAGCTTGGATAGGAGTGGTAGCTTGACCTTGCGAGGCGAGCTGGGAGCTTGACGTACCATCTGGATAGCATGTGGCCCCTTTGTGGCTCGGAGGGGGATAAGGGGGAAGTAGATTACCCCTAGCGATTGGATGGGAGGTACCGGTGAGGCCTCTACGGTAGGCAAGAGGGAGCGACATGGAGCACAAGCACGAGATAACGTCTTCGGAATATTAGCTGTCGGTCATAGGTACGCAAGCACATTTTTGTTTAAAAAAAAAAAAAAAGGAAAAATTGTTAGAGTTGTATATGAACCCTTATGATGTTGATTGTTGTGTTAAATTTTTTGATCATCCCACCTCTTTTTTATTCGTTTTCTATGCCTCGTCAGATATAACCCTTATGATCCTCTCGATGGGATAACCTTAGGGCCCTAGCCTTCTCCTATGCTATCAACATTTTTATTTTGTGTTCTAAGATGAAGTTATTTAACTTTGATCAGCGTTGAACCTTGTGGTTGGAATGGTTGTTTTATTTAGTCACCTCGGTGTTCTTTTTATTGGGGAAACTGCTGTAAAAATGCTATCTCAGTTGTTAAATTTAGAACTGGAGGAAATTTAAGGATCTCGTCGTTTCCTTTATGTGTTGGTTGAAGAATTTTTAACCCTGTGTTGAAAAAAAAAATAATTGGCCACTCTAGCCCGACCTCTATATCCCCTCATGACTAATTTCTACCTCTCTGGCCTGTGTAAATTAGTAAGCCCTATACCTGATTCTATGAAGATGACGTAAGTGGCAGTTTGGAACCAAGAGTGAGTGGATTTCTTCACTGGTTCAGCGTGTGCATACCTAGTTTCAAATTTTCTTAGCGATCATTTAAATCATCAGTTTGACTCATGGTGAACTTAATTCTTGCAGCGTTCATGGCTTCCTTGTGAATTTTAATAGATTGGAAATCGAATTTAAGCCTGTTTGTTGTAGGAACTATCCTTGTCTGTCTGGTTGTCATGTGGATCAAAAGGCTCTAAACCTGATTGTTCGTTTTCCTTTCATCTCATGGTAAAAATATCAGCAAGTTTAACCCAACATTTTTGGTTTATATTACTGGCGTTTACTCTCATTTTTGGGGTTTAATTTTAGTTTTCTCTTTTTCCAGACCTTGTCTCTTGATTTTTGACGGCTTTCACTTGTGTTTCCTTTGCGATTCGTTTCCTTATTAGCTGCATAGCCCTTCCCTCTACCTTTTCCATTCTGGTATTGAGGGATCGCTCTTCCAACTCAACGAGTTGTTCTTCATGTTGTCCTTACCCTTCTATGCGAGTCGTGTTCAGGTAACAGTTGCATGGTCCTTCCTCTATAGACTCGTGCCTGGGTATGGGTGGCTGATTTGGACCTCGACAAGTTATCTAACGATTGGGTGACAGGCTTGCGCCCCAATCAATACAACAACGACCTTTTGACTTGCGCAGGGAGTGTGGTCACGTATGTCTGCAAATTTTTATTTTATCATTTAGTGTTCGACAGTAAACCTTTAATTCTGGCCCCTACCACTATAAATGGAAACTCTAATTCCGCCCTTGCCAGCTGTGTTAATTCCTAAAATTTTTACTACCCGACAGCTGCTTTAAATTGCCCCTGCAAAACTACCCTTAGGTTCGTGAAGCCTGGCGAGCGTGCAACAGTTGCCAAATCGACCTATGACATGCTCTCACAGCTGCTAGTTTCTTTTTATTATTTATCTTGATAATTTTAGAATGAATCTTTGGTTTATCTATTGCATTTAGCATGGTTATGTCAAGGTAATAAATAAGGCGAAATTTTTGAATGTTATGGAAACATAAATGAGGTGGTGATCTGTAAAGGTAAAGTTAATATAATATAATATTATGATAATACTTAAGTATACGACCTGGTATTAGATTTGTTCTTACAAAAATATCTATAACAGAATGTAACGTTAGCGTTATATAAAGGTATTGTCATGGTCATTGTAATGCAACGTGGTAGAACAAAGAGTAAGGATATTGATTTTAGTAGGATTGTTTCTGAAATTTTATTGTTAGGGATATCATAAATTGACATAGTAATGCGTAATTGAAGTGTGACTGTAAAATTATATTGTTAATACAATAGGTGTAGGTGATGTCATGGTAATATGTTGTTCCGAATTATGTAAGAGTAATGTTTTACAATATAAGATAGAGATTAATGTTAGGGTTAGATAACTCATAGAAAGTAATGTCATTGTTATTTTATTCAAATGTTATTGTAAATTTTATGGTCATTAATGATATGTAAAGGATAAGGTCCTTGAACTAGGTACAACAATTATTACGATTTAGTTGATGGGGAAGATGCACTCAATTCTATGTACTTATTTTAGGGTTGGTAACTTGTCTATTAATGGAGGCTCATTTAATAGATTGTACCTTGAGACATTATGCGCATTAGACATGCGTGGAAAGGCTTGCAATGGAGGTTGGAAGAAGTCGTGTTAATTTCCTAGCTGGTTTTATTAATGGTCATTATCTGGTAATGTGAATGTGATTCTTGCAAAGTTTTTATGATTTAAACGAATGGTGTTATCATTGTATGGCAATGATATTGCGGTTTTATTGTTGGGTTAACACCTAAGAGGAAAGGTGGTTGTTATTCTTGCAAAGTTAATGGGATATAAATGTAATATGTTTATTATTTCATGGAAGCGTTATTGTAATTTTATTTGTTATTGATCAACATATCTGGTGTAATGTCCTTGAATTAAGTACAATAACTTATTTTGAGTTATTAGATGAGGGTTGTTGTCCATTTTAATTAATGTTTCACTTGGTTGGTAAACCTTCAGTGTGCTTGGTCTGTTTGTCGGGCGGGATGTAGACACCTCCATGTTCCTCAGAACAGTCGCCAACCCTGAGACCTTAAATGGTTAAAATCGATGGGAACCTGGGCTTGAGCGTTGATTATGTGTCTTGGAGGTCCTAACCATTGCAGGGTAGGACGGGCGGGTAGTTAGTTTACTTATTGTCGTGTGATCGTCGTTGTGCATGCAGTTACTTGTCGTCTTGTTATGTTCACCATGGTGGCATCTTGTTCGTCGTCGGGTGGCGACGCAGAGTTGAATGTGTTGTTGTTTCCTTTGTACATGCGCGCACACACCTTAAAAAAAAAATCTTTTGCACCTGTTATCAGAGTTTGTTTTCGTAATGAGGAGGATCGTTACATATGGTATTAGAGCGAGGTTCAACGCGCGACTTGGGATCGCTACGACTTTCGTTGACTTGATTTGATTATACTGTTGCTAATCGAGTTGATTGTGTGCGTGCAGGTAATCATGGTTAGAGGACACCGTGGAGGCAGACGACGAGGTGCTAGGGGAGGAGGTACGATGCCTCCAGTAGCATCCACACCTAAGGGGTCTAACCCCTAGGGAGACGAGCAGGTTCTCGGACAGGAGCAGATAGCAGTTAGCGATGTGGTCGGGATGATGAGATATTTTCAACACATGTCCGAGGCACTGATCAGCTGCTTAGACAGAGATGAGGCTAGGGCGCCAGCACCTGTTGAGGTTCCGCCGCGCGCACCGGCCGTTACTAGTAGCATTCTCCATGAACTCAAGAAGGTTAAATTTCTCGAGTTCTTTGGTGCCCCGGATGGCGCCGCCGCCAAGGAATGGTTGGAGAATATGGCGATGTGCTTCACACTTCGAGATTATACCTCCAACACGAAGGTCCACATGGCGGTCTTCCAACTGAAGGGGATCTCCCTTCTATGGTGGAAGACGCTCATACCACAACTGAACATGGCCGTCAAAGACATGTCATGGGAACTGTTTGAGGAATGGTTCCGAGAGAGGTACCTTTCGGAGGAATTCATTGAGCATCAGCTCAATGAGTTCAACGCATTACGACAGGGAGGTTGTACGGTGCCCGAGTATGAGGCACATTTTATGGAGCTTCTTTGGTATGCTCTGCACCTTAACACAGAGAAACTTAAGGTCAACCAGTTCGTATTCAGCCTTAATGGAAGCCTGCGTCCAGAGGTTAGTATTTTGATGCCTCAAACCTTGCAAGATGTCGTCTAGAAGGCCCTCATAGCAGAGGAGGAACTTATCAGTGGGGGTCAGGTCAGGACTCTAGTGAGACCAGCAGGGCAGGGTTCATCTGGAACACCGCAACATCAGACACCAATGAGACATATGCCAGGATATCGTGGCTTCCAGAGGGGACCCACTTTCACTACACCCTGACGACCGTCGCCTTAGCAGCGGACACCTTATCGGGGATCACAACATCAGCAGCAATGTCGCCCGCAACAGCAGCAGTTTAGGCCTGTTCAGCAAAACATACCAGGTTTTCAGGACGACGGGCCATCATATTCTACTTCGGGTACCAGGACTACTGAGCTGAAGAAGGGGTGTTGGACGTGTGGGGAGCCACACTACTAGCGTGATTGTCTTGTGGAGAGGACCAGAGCATCCAGATCAGCCGGACCCACTACTGTGGGAGATATGGGCAAGGCCCATTGGACTCATGTAGCAGTGAATAACTGCCAGGTAGAGCACCAATCGACTGTTCTCAAGACGACAGGTATTTTCGCTGACCAGACCCTTAGTATTTTGATAGACCTAGGAGCTACTAAGAGTTTCATTTCTGGTGCAGCGCTAAAAAGGATTAAGGTAAAGGCAGTCGAACATGATGAGTTTAGCTTCATAGAGATGGCTTCGGGAGACAAACAGAAGGTTGGAGTAAAGGTTACAGGCTATGCCCTTGACCTGGGAGAGTTTTTCACGAGGACCAACTTGTATATCACGATCTTAGGATATTATGACGTCGTGATTGGTATGGATTGGTTGGAATCGCATGAGGCGATACTCAACTGTAAGAAAAAATGGTTGAGCTTGGTCGATGATGAGGGACATAGATGGGTGATTGTAGGATGAAACTAGGGAGTTCCCTGAGGTTTGTCTCTTCCTTACAGTTACAGAAGAGTATGTGCAAGGGGTGCAAGATTTATGCGATCCTTGCACTAAACGAGAAGGGAGTAGCGGAAGGTTTAGAACACCTTCCGGTGGTGAGAGAGTTTGCGCATGTATTTCCAGAGGAGTTACCTGGGATACCACTGGAAAGGGAATTGGAGTTTACAATAGACCTGAAACCGGGGACCGAACCGATAGTAAGAACGCCTTATCGGATGTCGACCCCAAAGTTGCAAGAGTTGAAAATGCAACTGAAGGAGTTGCTGGACCTGGGACTAATACGTCCTAGTGTGTCGCCGTGGGGTGCACCTATTATTTTCATATGAAAGAAGGATGGATCATGGAGGCTTTGCATTGATTATCATCAACTGAACAAGGCTACGATCAAGAATCAATATCCCTTGCCGAGAATCGATGATCTGTTCGATCAAATGAAGGGTGCGATGGTGTTCTCCAAGATCGATTTGCGATTAGGGTATCACCAGTTGCATATCAAGGAGGGTGACATCCCTAAGACCACCTTTAAAATGAGGTTTGGACACTACGAGTTTACTGTTTTACCGTTTGGACTGACAAATGCCCCAGGGGTATTTATGAGTTGATGAACGGGGTGTTCCACGAGTACTTGGACAAGTTCGTCCAAGTATTCATTGATGATATTTTGATCTACTCTAAGATGATGGAGGAGCATGAAGAGCACTTGTTCTTGGTACTACAATGTCTGCGAGAGCACAAATTGTATGTGAAGTTGTCCAAATGCTCTTTTTATCAATCGAGGATTCACTACTTAGGGCATGTCATCTCCGGCGAAGGTATCGCCATGGATCCAACCAAGGTCGAGGCTATTATGGAATGGCCTGCACCGACGAATGTCACATAGGTGCATAGCTTTATGGGTTTAGTAGGATACTATCGACGGTTTGTCGAGGGATTTTCGAAGATAGCAAATCTGATTACAGAATTACAGAAGAAAAACAAGAAGTTTGTTTGGACTGAGAAATGCGCGGAAGAATTTCGGAGGCTTAAGGAGTTGTTGATGACAACACCGATACTAAAGGTCCCTGACATGGATGCGGACTTCTTGGTATGCATAGACGCATCCAAGGAAGGCTTAGGTGGAGTCTTGATGCAAGACGAACAAGTAATCGCTTACATTTCGAGGAAACTAAGAAGGCATGAGGAGAACTACGCGACGCATGATTTGGAGTTATTAGCCATCGTATATGCCTTGAAGGTTTGGAGACACTACCTTGTTGGACAAAAATTTGAATTAAGGAATGATCATTGTGGACTACAACACATTTTTACACAAAGCGACCTAAACGTGCGACAACGACGTTGGTCGGAATTGCTTAGCGAATACGACTTTGTGATTACTTACATAAAGGGAACAATGAATCGAGTGGTGATTCTTTGAGTCGGAGACCACGCATCTTTTCAGTGTTGCCTCTTCAGACAAATCTACGTGAGAAGATTCTCACATTACAGCGTGACGATGATTGGTATAAGGAGGTCCAGGGTTTTATCGGACAAAACACAATGATGGTACCACGATATGAGGGATATTCATTTAATAAAGATGGGTTGTTAAGGTTTAAAAGTCGGATTTACGTACCGCCAAATGACAAGTTGAGGATGTTGATCCTGAGTGAGGCTCATAGAGCGGTTTACATGGCTCACCCGGGAGTCATGAAGATGAGGGAAGATCTTAAACCCTCCTTCTTTTGGAAGGGAATGAAGGCCGACATAGTTAACTATGTGGCCAGGTGTCTGGAGTGTCAGTAGGTAAAGGCTGAACATAGACACCCAGAAGGATTACTTCAACCACATACCATCCCGGAGTCGAAATGGGAGGTCATTTCAATGGATTTTATTGTTGGATTTCCACTGACGACAAGGAGACATGACTCGATTTTCGTAGTAGTAGACACTCTGATGAAGAGTGCTCACTTTATTCCTGTGTGTATGACGTATCAGGCACCTGACATAGCTAGAGTTTTCATCAGTGAGATTGTGAGGCTACATGGCGTGCCTAAGAGGATTATATCTGATCGAGGATCGATGTTTACAGGACGATTTTGGACAAGTTTCCAAGAGGCCTTGGGAACCCAACTTAACTTTAGTATTGTGTATCACCCAGAGAATAACGGATAGACTAAACGAACAAACCAAAACTTGGAGGACATGTTGCGCATGTACGTGATGGACTAACAAAAGCGTTGGGAGGAATTCTTGCCTCTAGTAGAGTTCGCTTACAACAACAGTTACCAGAGCACCATTAAGATGGCACCTTTCGAGTTTCTTTACGGGCGACCGTGTCGGACGCCCTTGAATTGGGATCGGCTTGAGGATAGGGTCCTAGTGGGACCAGAAGCGATCCAAGAAATGGAAGAGCAAATTCAAACCATAAGACAAAGGATTAAAGAAGCGCATGATCGACAGAAGAGTTATGCCGATGCGCACCGAGTCGACCGTAGCTACGAGGTCGGTGATCGAGTCTTCTTGTGGGTTAAAACGCATAAGAGTTCAATCAAGTTTGGAAAGGGAAATAAACTCTCTCCTAGGTTCATGGGACCTTTTGAGATTGTGGAGTGAAAGGGGCCCATGGCCTATCGACTAACCTTGCCTGATTCTTTAAGGCGCGTATGCACGATGTATTTCATGCATCTGTTTGAGACATTATATTAGTGATCCTACACATATGATTGACTTGAGTTCCTTGTAGGTATCGGATGAGGGAGCACTCACGGTTGAGCCGGTCTGCATATTAGATCATCGTGTTCGACAGTTACGACGTCGAACGGTAGATCAGGTCAAGGTCCAGTGGGACAGTTATAGTCCGCACTCGACGACCTGGGAGGACGCATATGATATGCGCCAACAATTTCCATTTTTGTTTGATTGATAGACTTATGATACTGTGATACACTTATTTCGGCATTTATACTATGAAACTTCAGGATGAATTTTAGACCAAGAGGGGGTGTATGTAACATCCCTCTCTAGCGCACTGAGAAAACTTATTCTTTGAGGACACTTGCTCGCAAGTGATCTGGACTTTTATGATAAGAAAACATTTATCCTTGATTATGATGCGATATGATAGATGACATGATGTTTTACTGCTTTGACATGGACAAGTGTTATTGACTCAGTTTTACTGAGTGTGCAGGGTTTTTGACCTTGAGGATGCAGAGGCATCGATGGAACCCCTTGGACTCCGGATTGAGTCAGGGAGTGTGCTATTTGGGTTGATTTATTTACTGTGATATTACATTGATTTGATGATATGATGTGGACATGTTCTGACACGTTTGTTGATGATGCAGGCTGACGATAGCTTGCCACAACATACTAGCACTCCCGCCGTGGCTCGAACTATAGGTTAACGATTACCTAGTTCGAGAGGATCCACGAAGCCATGAGGGAAGACTGCGATAGTCACTCACGATTATTCTAAGGGGTGCGTAATAAGGAGGGGGCCTTATTCCTTAGATCCCTTAGTCTCCCACAAGTTCACCTGGAGGAGTGTTGACTCCAGGGGTTATTGATGTCTACCAATCAGTCAAGAAGTGAGTGGCACCCTTGGAGCACGTGGTGCATCCTGAAGGGCACGTCGTTCAAAAGAAACAAACAAGCGAGTGGCACCCTTGGAGCACGTGGTGCATCCTGAAGGGCATGTCACGCAAAAGAAACAAACAAGCGAGTGGCACCCTTGGAGCACATGGTGCATCCTGAAGGGCACGTCGCGCAAAAGAAACAAACGAGGTGAGTGACACCCTTGGAGAACGTGGTGTGTCCTGAAGGGCACGTTGCGTTGATGTTGATGAAGGAACAAACCTAGATGGCCCTAAGAAATTTAACACAATAAGACATTCTTAAACTACTTCCCTAATTAAATGTTGCCTAGTTCAGAATCTAAGTCCTAAGTCTAAAACTTCTCAGGGGAAATTTTTGTCTAACCTTAAGAAAAGACCCTAAAAATAAAAATAAAAATTTAAACTAAAAATCACTTAAGTAATAGTTTTAGTCTTCATAAGTTTTTGGGGTAAAATGAAGAGAGTAATAATTTAATTAAAAACCGTGGTTTTAAATTGTAAAGAAGAAATAAATTATTTAACTTGTGAAAGTGTAAAAAGATTTTAAATTAAAAACAAAAAGGAAAGGATTAAATAACGCAACTGCCATTTTGGGCCTAATAAAAGGGGAAAGAAGGGAATAATAAAAATTAGGAAACTAAGGAATGGGGGGAAACATAATAAGGGAAAGAGAGGAACTTATGGTAAAAAGCAAGGTCAACATAGTAAGGAATCTGCAATTAAGAACCTTCTAAAATGAACTAAATTAGCAACTTCATTTTAGGGAAAGTATTTAAACCTGTAAGGGAATCTAGGAACACCTAGGAGTAAATTTAGGAGCAACTCTAGGTGGGTGAGGGAAATGAGACAATTAATAAATTTAAAGAAAATAATTATAGGAGTAAAGAGGGGGATGGATGACACTTGTGTGAAGGAGAATATTTATAATATTTTATTAAAACTTAATTTAAATGTGATTTAGGGAAAGTTGGAGGTTCTAAAAACTCTATAAAAGAAAGGGAAGATGAGGAAGAAAGGGATCGGCTATTAGCGTAACGTTACGCTGCCGGAATTGTGACTTGAATGATTACTTGTGGGGAGTTGGGTTTTCCCAGCTTGGATAGGAGTGGTAGCTCGGCCTTGCGAGGTGAGTTGGGAGCTAGACGTACCATTTGGATAGCATGTGGCCCCTTTGCAGCTAGGGGGGCTAAGGGGGAAGCAGAGTACCGCTAGCGATTGGTTGGGAGGTACCAGTGAGGTCTCTACGGTCGGCAAGCAGGAGCGGCATGGAGCACAAGTGTGGGATAGCGTCTTCAGGATATTAACCGCCGGTCACAGGTACGCAAGCACATTTTTGTTTTAAAAAAAAAAAAAAGGAAAAATTGTTAAAGTTGTATATGAACCCTTATGATGTTGATTGTTGTGTTAAATTTTTGGATCATCCCACCTCCTTGTTATTCATTTTCTGCGCCTCGTCAGATATAACCCTTGTGATCCTCTCGATGAGATAACCTTAGGGCCCTAGCCTTCTCCTCTGCTGTCATCATTTTTATTTTGTGTTATAAGATGAAGTTATTTAACTTTGATCGGTGTTAAACCTTGTGGTTGGAATGGTTGTTTTATTTAGTCACCTCGGTGTTCTTTTTATTGGGGAAACTGCTGTAAAAATGCTATATCAGTTGTTAAATTTAGAACTGGAGGAAATTTAAGGATCTCGTCGTTTCCTTTATGTGTTGGCTAAAGAATTTTTAACCCTGTGTTGAAAAAAAAATTAATTGGCCACTTTAGCCCGACCTCTATATCCCCTCACAGCTGATTTCTACCTCTCTGGACTGTGTAAATTAGTAAGCCCTATACCTGATTCTATGAAGATGACGTACGTGGCAGTTTGGAACCAAGAGCAAGTTGATTTCTTCACTGGTTCAGCGTGTGCATACCTAGTTTCGAATTTTCTTAGCGGTCATTTAAATCATACGTTTGACTCATGGCGAACTTAATTCTTGTAGCGTTCATGCCTTCCTTGTGAGTTTTAATAGATTGGAAATCGAATTTAAGCCTGTTTGTTGTAGGAACTATCCTTGTCTGTCTAGTTTTCATGTGGATCGGAAGGCTCTAAACCTGATTGTTCGTTTTTCTTTCATCTCCTGGTAAAAATGTCAGCAAGTTTAACCCAACATTTTTGGTTTATATCACTGGCGTTTACTCTCATTTTTGGGGTTTAATTTTTGTTTTCTCTTCTGCCAGACCTTGTCTCTTGATTATTGACGACTTTCACTTGTGTTTCCTTTGCGATTTGTTTCCTTGTTGGCTGCGTAGCCCTTCCCTCTTCCTTTTCTGTTCTAGAATTGAGGGATCGCTCTTCCAACTCAGCAAGTTGTTCTTCATGTTGTCCTTACCCTTCTATGCGAGTCGTGTTCAGGTAACAGTTGCACGGTCCTTCCTCTACAGACTCACGCCTGGGTATGGGCGGCTTATTTGGACCTCGAAAAGTTGTCTAATGATTGGGTGACAGGCCTGTGCCCCAATCAATACAACAATGACCTTTTGACTTGCGCAGGGAGTGTGGTCACGTATATCTGCAAATTTTTATTTTATCATTTAGTGTTCGACAATAAACCTTTAATTCTGGCCCCTACGACTGTAAATGGAAACTCTAATTCCGCCCTTGCGAGCTGTGTTAATTCCTGAAATTTTTACTACCTGACAGCTGCTTTAAATCGCCCCTGCAAAACTTCCCTTGGGTTCATGAAGCCTGGAAATCACGTAGCAGTTGCCAAATCGACCTTCGGCGTGCTCTCACAGCCGCTAGTTTCTTTTTATTATTTATCTTGATAATTTTAGAATGAATCTTTGGTTTATCTATTGCATTTAGCATGGTTATGTCAAGGTAATAAATAAGGAATTTTTTTTTATTGTTATGGAAACATAAATGAGACGGTGATCTGTAAAGGTAAAGTTAATATAATATAATATTATGATAATACTTAAGTATACAACCTGGTATTAGATTTGTTCTTACAAAAATATCTATAACAGAATGTAACATTAGCGTTATATAAAGGTACTGTCATGGTCATTGTAATGCAACATGGTAGAACAAAGAGTAAGGATATTGATTTTAGTAGGAATGTTTCTGAAATTTTATTGTTAGGGATATCATAAATTGACATAGTAATGCGTAATTGAAGTGTGACTGTAAAATTATATTGTTAATACAATAGGTGTAGGTGATGTCATGGTAATATGTTGTTCTGAATTATGTAAGAGTAATGTTTTACAATATAAGATAGAGAGTAATGTTAGGGTTAGTAACTCATAGAAAGTAATGCCATTGTTATTTTATTGCAAATGTTATTGTAAATTTTATGGTCATTAATGATATGTAAAGGATAAGGTCCTTTGAACTAGGTACACCAGTTATTACGATTTAGTTGATGGGGAAGATGCACTCAATTCTATGTACTTATTTTAGGGTTGGTAACTTGTCTATTAATGGAGGCTCATTTAATAGATTGTACCTTGAGATATTATGCGCATTAGACATGCGTGGAAAGGCTCGCAATGGAGGTTGGAAGAAGTCGTGTTAATTCCCTAGCTGTCTTTATCAATGGTCATTATCTGGTAATGTGAATGCGATTCTTGCAAATTTTTTATGATTTAAATGAATGGTGTTATCATTGTATGGAAATGATATTGCGGTTTTATTGTTGGGTTAACACCTAAGAGGTAAGGTGGTTGTTATTCTTGCAAAGTTAATGGGATATAAATGTAATATGTTTATTATTTCATGGCAGCATTATTGTAATTTTATTTGTTATTGATCAACATATCTGGTGTAATGTCCTTGAATTAAGTAAAATAACTTATTCTGAGTTATTAGATGAGGGTTGTTGTCCATTTTAATTAATGTTGCACTTGGTTGGTAAACCTTCCGTGTGCTTGGTTTGCTTGTCGGGCAGGATGTAGACACCTCCATGTTCCTCAGAACAGTCGCCATCCCTGAGACCTTAAGTGGTTAAAATCGATGGGAACCTGGGCTTGAGCGTTGATTATGTGTCTTGGAGGTCCTAACCATTGTAGGGTAGGACGGGCGGGTAGTCAGTTTACTTATTGTCGTGTGATCGTCGTTGTGCATGCAGTTACTTGTCGTGCGTGCTTGTCATCTTGTTATGTTCATCATGGTGGCGTCTTATTCGTCGTCGGGTGGCGACGCAGAGTTGAATGTGTTGTTGTTTCCTTTGTACATGTGTGCACACACCTTAAAAAAAAATCTTTTGCACCTGTTATCAAAGTTTGTTGTCGTAACGAGGAGGATCGTTACGTTCCAAATGAAATTTATGGAAACTTTCCCAAAGCTTGTTGTTTTTGGCCTCTTCCCAAGAATGAACTTGTAAATCATTCCACATATCCAATTTTGAAAATATGATTATAAGCTTTTTACTTGAGGTACCTTGGTATGTCTCCTCATATCCATGAAAATTTCATAGTCCAAAAAAGTCTCAGAAAGGAAGTTATAAAGAAAATGCCAAGTAAACTTGTTTGAAACTAATTCTAGGACCATTCAGAAACCCTAAATTCCATAGGGTATATCTCAGAATGCATATAAAACCAAAGTTTGAAATTTTTACTTGGGGTACTTCTATATGTATCCTCAGATCCCTGAAAATTTCACAGTTTAAAAATTCCTAGAAAAGAAGTCATAGCGAAAATGTCAAACTCACATGTTTGAAAGTGATTTCAAGGCTATTCATAAACCCTAACTTCCATAGGGAATATCTAAGAAATTATAGAAAACTAACATATGGAATTTTAATCATATGTACCAATAGAGTTCACTTTCGTCTCCCCAAAATTTCACGATCTAAAACATCCCAGAAAATAAGTTATAGAGAAAATGCCAAACTAACTAGTTTGAAATTGATTTTAGGATCATTTAGGAACCCTAAATTACACAAATTATATATAAGAAATTATGGAGAACCAACATATTAAATTTTAATCACATGTACCAGAGGATCTTGTCTCTGTCTCCTCAAAACTTCATGGTCTGAAATGTCCTAGAAAATAAGTTATAGCGAAAATTCCAAACTGACTTTTTTGAAACTAATTTCAAGAGAATTTAGGAACCCTAACTTCCACAGGGAATATATCATAAATTTTATCAAGCCAATGTTTGAAATTTTGAACACATGTATCCAGAGATCTTGCCTCCATCTCCTCAAGATTGCATGGTCTGAAACATCCCAAAAAATAAGTTATCATGAAAATGACAAGCTGACCTAAAACTGATTTCTCAACTCTCCCTTTTGGAATGATATTCAATCTTTTCTCATCCACTTCAAATTTTATTACATTTTTCATCCACACACTTTCTCTCAATACTTTCTCTTTTTATACTTCATCATAACCCTTAGTGAAGGGACATGTTAATTCAAAAAGACATGACACCCATTAATTAAATACTTAATTTCCCTTTTTTTTATTTTACTTTTCCAAATACCACATGAAAATACCATGGGCTTCCAAACCCATGGGTTTGAAACCACCATTTCACTTTTTACTTTTTCACATGTACCTCTTTTTTTTAATATACTTGTAAACCTATATATAAATAAACCTTGGAAATGTTGTGTATATTTGTAAAGTCTTAATATGACATTAATGACAACATTAATCCTTTAACATCAATGCCAATAATTCCAACATGTGGGTATTACTTAATATGTTTCTTTTGTTTTAAATAAAAAATACCACATTATGACCCTAATTGCCTCCAAAACAAGATTCTTTAAACATGAATTGTATTGGTGGTAACTTGGGTTGTAATTTGAGTAGTATATTCTCTAAATTTTATCATATTAATATTATGTTACAACTAATAAACTTAGAAAAATCAGCATATAGTCAATGGCACAATGTTTTGGGAGGAAACATCAACTCCATAATTTCACTAATAGAGGAAAAATACAATAACTTATATGATCAACACGAAGCAACCAAAACAACATCAAGTGACATACATTGTCAATATCAATATAAATGTCATTGTTAAGAGAAGACAAAGACTTGTCTCTCATATCTTTAGATCTCATTTAGTACAATAATACCTAGAAATGGGAAAGAGGAAGAGACTAGGTTGTTAGAAGATGATCCATCATGATTTAGTTGGAGTCTATGACTTTATATTGATCCATCCAACTGCAAGAACACTTCATGATGAGTGATGGATGTGTATAAGGTTGTATAAGAATGTACTAGCATGACCAAACATTGTTTAGTGAAACTAGGTCAAAGATATGAAAGGTTGTGCACTCAAAGTTGTTGCATGTGAACTACAACTTAAGTCTTTGTGCCAATTTAAAATTGCATAAGGGATAGTTCACCGCCAAAGCAAGTAAAGTAATGCAATAGTAACATTTAGGCATCCAAATAAATTAACATTAATTATTTCAAGACCTAAGGTAATCAATCAACAAAGATTAAAAGTAATGAAAACAAATTTAAGTAATCATGCAAAATATTTAATTTACTATGTATGGTCTCATTTGGTGAATCACAAGTAGAAGTTGAATTTATAAAACTAATGGATGCAAATTTAAGTTACCATGTATGGGCTCATTTGGTGAATCTACCACCAAGTAGATGTTGAATTTTTAAAACAAATGTAGTGATAGAATCAATATAACATCTCTTCAATTTGAAGTGTGTCTGCAACCCTAATTGCATGTATTACAAAGAGCATTTGTTAGTGATGTATTTTCTATGGAATTTATAAACTGATTATGTTTTCTTAACTTTCTTTTTTGATGATCCAATTTTTTATATGAAATTATTATAGTGAAGTATAAATGATTCATAACATTTAATAAAACATTGTTTGACTAAAAAATAATAGGCAACCAATATTTTTTATTCTAAAGTTATTCAAAATTTCAACAAATACTTTACATATGGCAAAGTTATCCAAAATTTCAACAAATACTTTACATCTGACAAGATGTATTAAGAGAAACATTTATTAAAAAAATTTAACCTTTGTGGAAAGAATGATGATGATGATGATTAACGTCCACTACGATAGAATTTGTCTATCAGACCTTAAGAGGGTAAGTGATTACTTGTGATTCTTTAGAATTTTGTTTTTGTGCTAAAAAAGCATTAAGAGAAGCTTTCCAAGATCACCATACTTTTCCAAGATCACCATACTTTTCCAAGATCACCATACTTTTGTTGAGTTAAGAGGTTAGGAAAGTTGGTAGTGTGATAAATAAATTTTAAAAATGAAATCTAAGTTGGTAGTGTGGACAATCCAAGAGAAAGTGCTTTTCATCCCTTTCAACTATCAAACAAAAACCTCTATAAATTTTTAGTTAATAAATTATTTAATAAATGATTCATTTTAAAATATATCCATCCATTTTTAAGATGAATAACAAAAGGTTTTTATTTTATAAACCTTTATTTATTTATTTTTTAAACATTTGTATAAAAATGATATTTTTATAAACATTTTTATTTAGATTTATAGGATTAAATGAACTCTATGGGTCCACCAAATCCATTGCATTCATCGTCATCAGTTTTCATCCTAAATGTAAAACCCACTTCACATGACAATTCTTCATTTATTTATTTTTTAAACATTTTTATAAAAATGGGATTTTTATAAACATTTTTATTTCGTTTTATAGGATTAAATGAACACATTAATTGTGTATGGGTCCACCAAATCCATTGCATTCATCGTCATCAGTTTTCATCGTAAATGTAAAACCCACTTCACATGATAATTCTTCATTTTATAGCTTAACAAATGTTAAGCTAATATATTTGTAATGCAATAGGTTATTATTGAATGGATTACAAATTTTCAAAATGCATGGGTTAAAAAAATATATATATATATATTGTTTATTTTATAGTAACTATATTTTAAATATAGTTTTGTTTCCGATTTTATTTTATTTAAAATGGTTTTAGTTATTTTTAAATTAATAAAAAAATGAAGAAAAAATAAAATGTATTGATGAAATTCATTTTTAAACAATTTGAAAAAAGATAAATAAAAAAATGCATTTTTCATAAACTTTGAGTAACAGTTAAAATATTTTAAATTTCTAAAATGAGAAAATATAATTGTTTGAATAGTTATTTCCAAAAATAATAAGACCAAACAACATAATTAAAATACCACATAAAAACCATAATAAACAAATTATTTTCAACTTTCAAAATGAGGAAACATAGTTGTTTGAATAGTTATTTAAAAAATAAAATAAAACCAAACAATATAGTTAAAATAACTTATAGAAACCATAGTACTAAATTGGGTTGTATATGTCTTTCTTATAAAGAAATTGTATGGTCAACTTAGATTTAATTGTTTATGAGTGTGTATCATATGTGTTTAATGATTTAAAAAATAAAAAATAAAAATTAAATTAGTTAAAATTTTTAAAATTATTATTATTTTTTTTATAAATATAAATTAATTTTAAATTTAAAAAATAAATAAATTATATTTTATAATGAATGGAGGTTGTTAAAGTTCAAATCCTTTTAAAATAAAAATAAAAAATGTATATTTTAATATCTACTAGAAGATTTTATTTATGTATTTTTATTTCATATTAAATACTATTTAAATTCATTCGTATTAAAAAAAAAAATTTAAATATTTTTTAAACTTTTATTCATATTCATATTTTTTTTAAGTATTTTTGTTTTCTATTGATGATGATGATTAATGTCTACTAAGATCTAATTGGTTTATCAAACCTCAAGACACTAAGTGATTATTTGTGATTCTTTAGAATTTTGTTTTTGTGCTTGAAAAGCATTAAGAAAAGCTTTCCAAGATCACCAAATTTTTGTTGAGTTAAGAGGTTAGGAAGGTTAGTAGGGCGATCAATATTTTGAAAATGAGATCTAATATGGGTATAGGTTGGATAATGAGAAAGTGTTTTTCATCTTCAACCTTCTTAGTGTCACAAAGGTGACACACTCTTTCATCCCATGGCGTTTTAGGAATTGACCAATCCCCAGTTTCAATATCGAGCTCATGAGAATTTGTTCTTATCTTAGCAATGATTATTTTTTTTCTTTACACTTGGCAAAACAGATAGATAATTTTGATCTTCTAGATTAGGGTTGATTACATTTTTATAATACCTTAATTTTCGTTTTTCCTCGAACTCTTTATCACACCACATTTTTTCCTTAAATTTTGATTTGACATTTGTTTTAATAGTATCTTTATTCTGAAAAACGGTTTCTTCCATCATTCCCCAATAGTTTAGCCAAGACCAGGTGTCTTTATGCCATCCTCTCTTGAGTCGATGGTGGTTATGACTTGATTTTGAAGAAATTTTAGGTAGCCTCTTGTCTTCCATGTTGTTTAACTTGTTCTTATACATTAGGTATCTAGTCATAGCCATGCTTTCAATGGGGGAGAGGCTTGTTTCTATGAGGAGGATGAGATAGGGCGTATTTCCTTTAATTTTGAGATTATAGGTTATATAATTCTTTTTTATTTTCTCTATCTTTCTCCAGGATTCACGAGAGATATTACAGCCCCAGACTTCACATCCATAAATAATAACAGGTGTAACAAGACTCTCAAAGAGGAGTTTCTTCTTATCCCAACTCCAAAGATCAGCTAATTTACAATTGTTTTCAAGCCCATAATAAGCTTTCCATCCCCTAATAATCCTTTTCTCAATGCTATAATTCCAATTGAGCTTGTGGTGAATATCAATTCCAAGATATTTGTATGAAATCACTTCCTCCAAGTTGTTTTCATATACAAAGGTATCATAAGGGATATTATTAGATTTAATAATCATGACCTTAGTCTTATCAGTATTAACAGTCATACCCGTATTGGAGCAAAAGTCCTTGAGGGTTTTTAGTTGGTTTTCAAGATCATGGGGACTCCTTGCCATAAGAATGATATCATCAGCATAAAGAAGAAGATTGATGACTATACCAGTGAAAGTAGTGCCAACACAACCTGCTTTTCCCAAGCATTCTTCTAACTTATCAATGTATATGCCAAAAAGGGTAGGGAACAAGGGACAACCTTGTTTGACCCTGATATTGCAGTTAATCTCTTTTGACTAGCCCTCATTGTTTTTAAACTTAGCAATAACATTCTCATACATCCATATTGCAGCAACCCTCAACTCGAGAGGAACTTTGATCTCTTCCAACCTATTCCAAAGGTTTTTCCTAGAAACCATGTCAAAATCTTTTCTAAAGTCAACAAAACAACAAAAAAGATTGGTTTTAGTATTGCGGAACTCCTCTGCAATGATCCTAAAGGTAACAAGATGGTCCACAGTTGAATGACATATCCTAAACCCGGACTGGCCTTTAGCTTTTTTACCGTGACTTTCTAGCCAAATGCTAATCTTCTTTTCCAAAATAATTCCATAAAGCTTGGCTAAAATAGGGCTAATCATAATGGTCCTATAATTAGAGGGAATGTTTTTATCCCCATTTTTAAAAATAGGAACAATGAGGCTTTGCATCCAAGTTTTAGGGAAGCCCTACTTGACTGCTAAGTTGAAGAGCTTGTGTATGTGAGGGATAAGGATCGGCCCTCCGATTTTAAAAATTTCATCTTGGTAGCCTTCAATGTCCTTAGCTTTCCCATTTGCGAGCCGATTAACCCCGAACTCTATGTCATCTAAAGAAAAAACTTCTTCCTTTGTAGGGACAATAGGAATGGTGTCCATGGCATTAGGGAACTCGTAAAGATTTTTAAGGTAGGAATTCCAGTCTGTTAAGGGAATCCTATTATTTTCTTTAGTATTGCATTTTAGAATTTGGCTCCAGAACATCTTAGGATCCAACTTGTATAGATGTGAAAGTTTCTCTTGCCTTTTATTGATATAGTATCTTTTTTTCCTTTTAATTAGGGATTTGTACATATTGATCTTATCGAGTTTTAAGGGCTCATTAGAAGCATCCCTAATAGCTTTCCTAGGAATTTTACATTCTTTATCATACCAAGGGTTGGTTGTTCTATTATTCTTTTTATGGGACACTTCGAAAGAGAACTTGTTAATAGAAGTTGAAAGGGTAGTTGTAAAATTATGATATTGTTCTTCAATGTTGTCCTTATAAGTTAGGAGGTTTAATTTAGTATTTAAATCCTTCAAGAAAATGTCAACTTTACTTTTGTCAAAGCACAAATTCCTTTGATTGTGAGAATTATCTTCAATGGTGCTCCTATGCATGGAGAATTTTAGAGTTGGGGTTAAAGGTTTATGATCAGAGTGAGGCTCATGGTCATTTAAAAGGTCAAAAATTATTATTTGGTTGGAAACGGGGATATCATATATCACATAATCTACAACACTACTACCTAGCCCATGAATACAAGTCATTTGGTTGGAGTTTGGCCACTTCATTACTCCATTGCAAATTATTAGGTCTTGAGAGTTGCAAAGCTTGACCAAGTCAATACCAAACAAATTCTCAATTAGGTCTTCAGAGCTTCTTTTGTAGCTATTAGATAAAACACGATCCTCATCTAACCATAAAGGATTATGGTTGGAGTCATCACTTAAAAGAGTAGCTTGTTTAGTTGCAGTCAAATTATAAATATCTTATTCTAGCCATATTGAATATTATTTAAATTTTTATTCATATTTAAATTTGGTATTTTGATAAAAGCCTTAAATTATATATAAAAATCATTATTAATAACAAAAAAATAATTGGAATAAAATGACTTTTATTTTTATTTAATATTTAATTATGTTTCAAGCAATGTTTAAATATAATCAAAGGGAGTATTTTAATTGTTTTGCTTTTTATATCTATATATAAATAAGATTAGTCAAATTACAAGAAAAAAAGAAATTGTAAGGAATACTTTAATTGTTTTATTTTTTAATTTTTGGATATGTGTGTAAAATTAGTCAAATTAGGATTAAAAAAATATAATGTACCATCAAAATAAATCCAAAAATTAATCAAATTATATAAAAAAATCAATATATTAGCAAAATAGGTAAAAAAAAATAGAATAGCTAAACAATTTTATTGTAAAAGTGTATAGCTATATAAATAATACACATAAAATAAATAATGTAAATAAAAATTGTAAAATATTCATATATATTTTAAAATGAAAAATATTTTTGCTAGTGGATACCAGAACATGTGGTCGCCTACTATACTTTTGGCCCAAAAACCATCTACCACTTGCCATGCCAATTAGAAACCAGAGCATGTTGTGGATGTTTGTCATGATAGATCTATTTTTGCAATCTAGAGCAAACTAACAACTGAAAAAAGAAAACTAGACAGGAATTATGCAAAGTCCCAGTACAAAAAACTAGACAGGAAATATGCAAAGTACGAGTATAGAGTAACCATAAGATAATCATTGGAACCATGGGATCTGTTGTTTGAAGCTCTGGGGAGAGTTTCGTCACTGGGTTGTAGCATGAAGGGTTGTGCACAGGTCGGGCAACGCTGCTTTGCCAGTGCATTCGAGAATGCGTCGAAGAGCATGTCAATCCGCTTGCTAATGAGGGTATCCGGATGAAGCTGGTATGCCATGTGGCTTCTGAGATCGAAAAATGAGCTCCAACTGCTCTAGGCTGAAGAGACTGGGGGGAGCTGGGTCAAGCTCTGGAATTGCATTTAGTAGTGGAGGCACCAAGATGGGGAGGTTCTCCTGTGTGGTTTCGGTGGCTCCATCCTTGACCGCCTCATCTGCTGCATCAGCTTCACTGGTGTTGTCTTGGAGGGAAGCGCCCGAAGCCGTGTGGGGGAGTTCCTCATGGAATTCCTCCTCGACTATGCATGTGGTGCCTTCCATGGCCACCTAGGTACCTGAATTAGCCTTGTTGGTGCCGGAGAACAATAAATCGTCCGGGAACATGTAGAGGAGGGATTCGAGTGGAACCTGGATATGTTCCTCTAGAAATTCCTCCTCGACGTAGGTCATGAGTGGAGTTCGTGGCCTCGCAGTGCGTTGAATTCTTGCTATGGTCAAGGCTCGTTCCAGTTACTGCAGGCGTCTCTGTCGGGCAACATAGCTATACGAAGCAGGTCCCCGTCTCGGTTTACCTCTCTCTCTCGACATGGTTGAGCCAGGGGGGCAAATACTCCACTAGAATATTTCCACAAGAACCCACTGCACAATAATCTGTTTCTTAGAGTGAGGAAGGTGATGGAGCTCAAATGAGAAATAATGTGAGTCAGGGCTGGGTGAGAGAGTTATTCCTGGGATGGACATGACCGCTGTACTCACCTGCCTCCTACCATTAATCCTCAATACCGCCATTAACCAGACTCGAGGGAGTTGTCCTCCCTTCCTCTGCAGGTAATTAAGGTCACCCTCCATTCAAGACTGAGGTGAGGGGTGACTGGAGTCATAGAAAAGCTACCTGGCCTCCTTCTGCTTTCTGCTAAGTGACACTCCATCCGAGAGTAATTACTTTAATATTAATATAATAAAGTGTAAATACTGTAAACAATAAATTAAAAAAAAATGAATATAATTTTATATTAAGTTATAAACAATCAACATTAAAAAAAATATATATATTACAAATTTATTTATATTCATTTTAAACTTAAATTCAATTTTATCAAATTAATATAAATCTATTCACATTATTAAAAAATATTAATAAAAATTAATTACAACTTTTAAATATATATACCTGTTAAAATAAATTCCAATAATAATAAAATAGGGATGTTAAAAATATTAAATGTTCTTACACATAGTTGATGAATCCTAAATTGTGTAAAACTGTATTTTTTTTAAATTTCAGTTTTCATGTTTCCAATAATAATAAAATAGGGATGTTAAAAATATTAAATGTTCTTACACATAGTTGATGAATCCTAAATTGTGTAAAACTGTATTTTTTTTAAATTTCGGTTTTCATGTTTTGGTTAACTGATTAACGCCTAAATTATGGAAGATTACAACTTCTCAAAATTTCGATCTCTTTGGAAATATTTACAAGTCTCAAAGAGTTTTGGTCAACATGTCTGAGATCACAGTCCATGTTCAAGATGGAAAATGTAACATGTACTCCCCACAAATCATCAAAAGTTTGGATCTGACTTGTGCCCCCAAAATATCCATAAATAGTTTGGATCTGACTTGTGCCCCCAAAATATACATAAATACAGATACAATGACAACTCACAAAAAGGATGAAAGCTCGTCTTTGACTTTGGTGTCGATCTTATAAATGAAATTCACTGACCTCTACTTCATAAACCTGACAGCAATATTAACTTTTGTGATCCTCTTTTTCCATAAAACAAAGTTTTGAAATTAAAAATTCTGGCCACAACCAGTTTGATTTATCGGTTTATAAGCAGATATTCAAAGTTTCACGTCACACGTACTTAAAGAAGGTGTGCATTAATGTACGTTCAACTGATTTGAATGTCTTTGAAGCTTTAAGCTGGCATGTCACATGCAGGGTAAGATGTCAAATTTCCTGCCCGTCCACCCGGCTTGCATGGAAAAGGGTTTGTGATTGCCGAAAAGGTCTGTGAGATGCCAGGCAACTACGAACCTGTAAATCAAATCTTCCCTCTGAAAAACGAGGCATATAATGAGTCTCTTCTTTCTATGAAGAAGGTTACATGATATATATAATGAGTCCCTTGGATTCATGATGGAGGGTAATCGGGGGAGCAAATAGAGAGAGGGTTAGTGGATCCCTGTGATTATGGTATACACCAATCTGTGGATGCTAAATAGTTCATTTAGAACTCTATATGCACTTTTTTCAGATTTTTTTAACTGTTTCATAGTCTGATTGTCTTATTCTATATGCATTTTTTTCAGATTTTTTTAACTGTTTCATAGTCTGATTGTCTTATCAGTGAAGTTCTTAAGATGTTTTTACTGTTTCATAGGCTGATGTCTTATCAATGCAGTTCCATAAAACTGTATGCTTTCTTGAGTTTATTTTGAGGAAATGTACAATTGCGCCGTTGCTCATATTGTTTGTATGTTTTAGAGTGAAACCATCCCTCAATTTTCGATCGTAGAGTTTAGTAATAGCATTTAGATGTTCGGAATATTAACTAACATGCATTCACTCAAGATCTGTTTTTGTAGGCCATTTTCTGAAAGTTATATATTAATTCTATCAAAATTGATCGCCATCTAAGGCTTCCCCTTCCTTTGTCTATACCTGAAATATCATATATGAACCTCATCTTTGTAAAAACTTAGAAAATCTGGTGGTGCTAGTTTGTTATAGTAGCTGATATCTGTGTGCAGATTTGTTACAGCATTGAGCATGTTGGTCCTTGTGTATACTTCAGGAACATAATGAGGAGCAAAATCCATCAACAGGAGCTGCAAAAGTTCAAGCCCTTGACTTCAAGGGCGATCCTGCAGATAAGGCCAGAACAGGAGGATGGTTACCTGCAATTGTCATACTAGGTATAGATATAGATATTGACTAATGTCATAACTCAATTTTACATTGAAATTCGTTTGGTTAACTGTGAGGCATTGATACAGGAATCGAGCTGTGTGAAAGATTGACCACTTTGGGCATAGCTGTAAATTTGGTAACGTATTTGGTGAATACTATGCACCTTCCTAGTGCAGAATCTGCAAATATTGTTACAAACTTCCTTGGAACTTCAGTGATCCTGTGCCTGTTTGGAGGATTTATGGCTGACACATTCTTAGGAAGATACTTGACAATTGCCATTTTTGCTTCAATTCAATGCTTGGTACGCCTCTAATCTTTAGTTACGATTGCATATGAGTGCTTAGACATCCTGTTTTTTGGGGGGATCTATGGGATATTTGAAAGAGAATAATTGTTGATATGGTATTTCCAGGGAGTAGGCATGTTGACAATCTCCACTGCACTCCCACGGTTCAGACCTGATCCATGCAATCCCAATGAACAATGCAAAGCAGCAGATGGTTTACAACTTTCTGTTCTTTACTTGTCCCTGTATCTTATTGCACTAGGTACTGGAGGACTGAAATCAAGTGTATCGGGCTTTGGAGCTGACCAGTTTGATGAAAATGATGAGAAAGAAGGCAGTCAGATGGACTACTTCTTTAACCGCTTCTTCTTCTGTATCAGTTTAGGATCTCTGCTTGCAGTGACAGTGCTTGTATATATCCAGGATCACGTAGGGAGACCCTGGGGTTATGGGATATGTGCTGTATGTATGATGGTAGCCATTATCTTATTCTTAGGAGGAACACGGACGTATAGATTCAAGAAGACCACTGGAAGCCCACTCACTCAAATTCTCCAAGTGTTTGTAGCATCTTGGAGAAATAGAAAGCTTAAATTGCCTGCAGACGTGGGACAATTGCATGACGATAATAAGGCCTCTCTGTCCCACAGGATGGTACCCCATACAGATCAATTCCGGTGAGTCCTTCTTTTTTAGCTGAGCTGAGCTGTGATGAATAATGTTTTGGGTGTCCTTTGAAATTTGGTTTTAGTCTCACCATAGAATATTGGCACACGTTTTGTTCTAATTGTGGCTTCTCAATATAATATTGGGGCGTTATAGTTCAAACAATATTGTTTTATTCTTTTAATTATTAATTATCTTAGCAAAATGATGCTAACACGTGTTACACTACGTCCAGGTTTGGTTATCAGCTTAACAGTTCAATCAGATCAGAGAGTTATATAGTTTTTTTTTTTTTAAATCTAAATCCAAGGTTATTGGTTAAATTAGATTTGGACTGCATAGGATAAATTTTATCCAAAATCCACTTTCTTTGGTTATGAACTCTCGTACGATATTGATTGAAATCCTATAGATTATCACTGCACGGAATCGGATCATAGTTTCAGGATGTACCAAGAGTTTTGAGCGGTTTCGAATCTAAAATCTAACTCTGAGAATTCATTTTACCAGATTTCCCAGAAGGTGGTTTGAAAAACTGCATTTTGAATAAGGTATATCAAAGGCTACTTTGGGCTAGAGTCTCTTTGATCTGCCTTACGGGCCTGAAATGCCTCTGATATCTGAATGTGAATGTAAATGCTAGTTACGTCCGGATTTACTTTCTACCCAAATCTGATTCTTCGGAACTATCAATAATCTGATCATTAGGTTACTGATTCAAATCTCATGAGGAGGAGTTGAGGATGGATGCCATCAAAAGGGGTTGAGGTGTAGATTAGGATGGTTTGTGTGGAGTTTAGTTTTCATATTAATAATATTATATTAAAAAATGTGAAGAAATATATCTATTTTTTTTTTTAAATATGAAGAAATATTTCCTAAATTTTGCTATGACGTATACATTTCGATTGACAATGTATTCAAGTGATTAAGATGTTTTCTGATATGTTATATGTTGCAGGTGGCTGGACAGAGCTGCCATAGTAGACTCATCGATGGAAGAGTCTTCCTATGCCAGTCAATGGAGGCTCTGCACAATAAGTAAAGTAGAAGAGGTGAAGAATATACTAAGAATGTTGCCTATCTGGGCAACCACAATAATGTTCTGGACCATATATGCTCAGATGGTCACCTTCTCAGTCGAACAAGCTTCCCACATGAAAAGAAATATGGGAAGCTTTCAGATACCAGCGGCCTCATTGACAGTATTCTTTGTGAGTGCAATCCTGGTGACTATAGCCCTCTACGACCGCATAATCATGCCCGTGGCAAGACGTTGGACGGGTCACCAACAAGGTTTCACAACACTTCAGAAAATAGGGTTTGGACTCGCCTTATCATGTCTTGCAATGGTTGCTGCAGCAATAACAGAAAAGAAACGTCTCCAGTCGGCGAGAGCGCATGGGCTTTTAGACAAGCCCAGTTCCATAGTCCCCATGTCTGTTTTCTTTCTTGTTCCACAATTTTTCCTTGTTGGGACCGGAGAAGCATTTATATACACTGGTCAGCTGGATTTTTTCATTCGAGAATCCCCTCCGGGCATGAAAACCATGAGCACTGGACTTTTCTTGAGCACGCTAGCTCTCGGGTTCTTCCTCAGTAGCCTTCTTGTCTCTGTTGTTAACCATGTGACAACAAGAAGTTC
>ML839657.1:29677-41658 GCA_009831015.1 Picea engelmannii | reverse complement strand
TGGAAAAGTTTAGGAAAGTGTTTTCTCATCATCTCCCACCTTTACTTTAGTCCATTTGCTCAAAAATTACAAAAATGACATTTTTCATATGTCATGACTAGCAATTAAAATTGTTATTTTGACTAACTAAGACTCTCTAGTGGACAAACACATAGCAAAATTTGTCCGAATGAGCTGAAACTTGGTCCAAGGGTGTAGGGGGTCTCATTCCATTTCTTTTGAGCACAAATACCCCTAGAAAAATCCCAAGGACCTAGTTTTTACAATATTTGCTCAAAAACAATTAAAATTAATTATTTAAATTACCCAACCTTAGGCAATTTTAATTAATTAAAAAAAACCTATCTAGACTCGATGGAATTCCATGAAACTTTCTGAGATGTCATACATGGTCATTTACACCATTCATAAACACTATCTACCGAAGGATAAATCCATTAGAACGCCCTTCACCACTTTGGAGGAATTATTTGTGGGAGTGAAAAACTCAAGGGACATTAATAAGGCTGAAAAGCCAAATTAATAACCTGAGGATAAAAAAAACTCAATGAAAGGAACTCTCCTAATGAATAAATCCCAAGGTAACTGACCTAACTATGATCCATGCAGACCTATTACATTATTAACCCACGCAAGAAAATTCCGATTACAAAAATATGTGTTGGAGGCAAAAAATGTCCAGTAGAACCAAATAATCTTCGACATGTTTGCATCTGATGATGCATCTCTTCATGTTACATGGAGTTGAACCCCTAGTTGAATAGGCGATCAACAGGAACAACCATCCATACCATCGTGACATCGTCAGCTGTCAAACAATGTCATACAATCGTCATAACCCGTTCGTATGTAATCCACTATCATTCACCAATATCAACCACAGTACCTGTTGTAAAAATCACCACAACAGTCGAACTAACAACCACAAGATAGTCATCGTTGAAATTTAAACAAGTGGCCAAACTTGTTGAAAAAATCGGGATTCGAGGAGATAAAAAAAAGGGGACCAATGATGAGGATAATAAGGAATTACAAAGCCACAAGGAAGAAAAAAATTATCTTAACTCTTGCCTTAATGGCATTAAGAAGGAATAAGGGAAATTTAAGGAAATGCTAGACAAGCCAGAAACAATACAACAAATATATATATATATATATATATATATATATGGGAAAAGTTAGACAATACATTACATAATCTAATTGTGGAAAGAGAATGAAAGAAAACGGAGAGAGATGGTAAATAACAAAAATGGTTTTAAGTTAAATAAAATACTCTCAAAATTGGAGATAATCCGACCCTCATCAGTCTTAGGTCAAGAAATACAAATAACATTTCTCTTAGGAGGTACAAATATTTCAAGATTTCAAGATAGCCACTACCAAAAGATTAAAAAAGAGTTAAAAAAATATGATGGAAAATACCATGAAGTGCAATCATCTAGGTCAACAAAATGAAGGGTATATTTTAATCAAAACCCTCACTCAGCAAAAAGGAAAAATAATGACAGCCTCCAATAATTTGGAAGGAGAGGCTTATGATTGGTGCTTATGGTGGTCTAAAAAATGCAATGCCCGCTCATTCCACTAACAAAGCTTCGGCATTGAATTATTAAAAAGGTTTCATGAAGAAGAAGATGACATTTACACCAACTTCGCTCATTTGAAGCAAAATGGAGGAATAAGTGACTATATGCATGAATTGGAGGTTCTTGTAACAAGAGTACCTAAACTCTAGGATGAATGACTATTGAAAATGTACGTTGTTGGGTTCAAAACTACATTCATAGAAAATTAAAACTATGGAGACCTAAAACGATTCAAGAGCTCAAAGAAGTACAAAAAATAATTGAAGAGAAAAATAAGATCCACAAGACATCATTTCTGGTTCCGGAAAGATCAAGTAAGTATTTTGATGAAAAATCAAGTAAATATTCCACAAACAAGTCGGACAAGTATATACCACCCCACCATAGGAAGGATCATAAACAATGACATTGGGATAGAGTTAAGAAATGGGTAAACAAATGTTGATATTGTGGAGACAAGTGATCACCATTGCATAAATGTAGCAACTAAAAATTATACAATTTTCAAGCTGAGAGAGAATCACAGACCTCCAACAACAATTCCAATGAAGAAGGAAGCAAGTTTGAAAAATAATGACATAAATACAAAGCCCAAAGAAGCAATGTCCAAGATATCCCTAGCTATAATAACAAACATCACACAACCACAAACAATGCAATTAAAAGAACCCATGAAAAAGTATAATGTCACCATACTCATAGATTCAAGTAGTACCCATAACTTTATAGACATAAATGTTGCAAACAAGTTACATTTGTTTGTATACCCATCTTCAGATAAAATCATAGTTACCAACTTAAAAAGAACTGTGACATCAAAACCAGAACTATAACCCAAAAAACCCATATTTTTGTGCCAATAACACCAAAATCAACCCCTAAATCAAAAAGTGATGCTATCAGTGACACCCTTTTTGGGGGGCTGGTTAAAATTTCGACCTTGACAACCTATCACCCCCTCACATCTAAGAGTAACTACAGGACATTTTTTCTCCATGATCCACATTACAGATAGCAGTTCGAATGATGGCATTACGGATTCTCCACAGACAATTGCCCATATATGACTTCCACTTTATGCTCAACTCACTCACATCAGACGATATGTTGCATGACACACATGAGGTACCATGTTCTAATACTTCACATCGAGTGATCATGGGTTGAATTGGATTATGGATCATGTTGCTTTGAATGTATACATTTTTCCTTGTTTCACCTTGGTGGTCATCATCATCTCCTATTCAAGTGTTGTCACTCTTGGGAAAGTTGTAATACTGGGAACCCTTGATAGGGGTAACATGTACATATCCCAATCCATACATAACACACTCCATCTCTCCCCTCTCTGTCATCTTGTCTTTCGGATTGGTTGTCATATGTCACCCATAAAGGTTCACGCCTCATAATCCCATGAGAAGGAGCTACAATGCTCGAGGTTGATGCAACTTGATATATAAAAAATTAATATAATAGGAGAAAATGTTATAACTCAAAATGCAAAGCAAAGAAAAATAGAAAGAAAAGAAAAGTCAAAGAAACTGTTATCCCCTAGCCTAGGGATAACTAAGGAGATCACATCTGGAGGCCCACGGGATCTAGACATGGAGTACCAAGAGCCAGACGACTTGAGCATGGCCTCGGAGGGCCCCTCTTTTCTTCAGTGCAGTCCATTCATCACCAGCAGCAGTATCCATCCCACCAGCCTAGTCATAAAGTAGCGGTGGGTCTTGCTCCATGAGGTAATGAGTCTGGGTATCATGGTATGTATCAACTCTGATTTTTGAAGTACTTGAATATGTTGTATTGAATCCTTCTTCATTTCATGACGTTTGCTTGGAAATTATGCTTGTTTCCTCGTTTATACCTGGAAGGGTAACACGGTGCCCTAGTAAGTTGGTTTCCCTTTAAGATGGGTTGCTATTGGGTGGGGCTGTGAAAACTCATCGTCCGTTCCCTCCATACTTACCACTTTCCATCCTTATTCCTTCCATACCCCCTATCCTTGTTTGGGCATTGGGATTGGCTACGCTAGGAAGGGTTGTATCTTACCTTGTGGGAAGAAGAGGCTAAAGGCCTACAGGGTAAAAGTAGCTGGCAAGAGTTAAAAGCCAATGTTGAAACCTTTGAGATGCTTCGCCAAGGGATCTCAGAGAAAGCTGTGAAAAGATTCTCAGTAAGAAAAGGGAACCCATAAGATACATAAAACACTCAAGGTACTAGTTGATGGATAGGAAGTCTCATCACGAGCCGACCTATTATGACCATGGGCATGTAGCGGTATGACACTACCACCTATCTGGTCAACAAACCAGGGTAGTGGCTCTTGGTGGCATAGCCAAGAGAAAGGGGGTCTCATCATGAGTTATCCTTCTCATTTCCATGACATGTTTGTGGATAACACTGTCACCTCTGGTCATCAAGCCAGGACAGTGGCCCTCAACTATTCCCTTGAAGCACAAAAGAAAAATATCAATTGAAATAAAGCTAAGAATAAAAGGCAATGAATGGGCTAGGAAACAATTGCATTTATGACAAGGTGCAGCTCGCCCTCTACAAAGACACCCACAGGTAAGACTTTACATTTCCTTGTTATTACATGCACCCCATGCCCAAATACTTACCATATGCCACCTCATACACTTACATGACTTGGATTAGATCCCACCTGGGAAACACCCCAAACTTAAGAGAGGTTAGCCCAATAGGACACCCTGAGACCTTCTCCAAACCTAACTTGTCAAGTTACTTAACGTCTTTGAGCATTTGTCTCGATTAAGGGGGGTTTGATGCACATGTTTGGGTAATTTAATTATTGGATGTGATTTACATGCTATGATCCCTGTAACTTATAAACCCCTGGAGGGTGTACTTGTTGTTGCTGCAGGACCTTGCCCGGTGAACAGGTACACATGAGGGAATGATTAGCTTGGAACTTCATGGGGGCTTAAAGCCCACAGATGGATGTTGCAACCCCAACCAGGGGTAAGAAGAAATTGAGGATTTGCACCGGGGAAAAGAAGGATGTTTCCCTCGAAGGCACCCTGGCAGACCTAGACCCAGGGGGACCTTGCTCTTCCACATGGACGTAGTCCCTTAAGGGCCCTGGATGTCACCATCATGACCCTAGACGTCATCCAGAACTAGGGTTTTCGTTTTGGAGGCATTTATGAGCATGGTGGCACGTGTGGGCATCATCTGGGGCCTCTAGAGGCCAGGCGCCCTACATTTTAGGCTCAACGCTCCACCTTTAGGCCTCAACGTCACCCTAGAAGGGCATGACATCACGCTTGGAGGTTTCTTTAGATGCTAATTAATTTTTATTATGTCAACATTGAATTTTATTGTAAATTGGCCAGGTCGCCCTTATTTTGACCTGAAAATTAATTAAAGGTCAAAATTTTGTATAAATAAACATAAAGTGTACTCATTTTTACATCACAACTCACCTCTCACAAGAGGGAGGACTGAAATTTCTGCCCTAAAGGGGTTATTGGCTGAAATTACCAAGGCACACTTGCTTGGAGGCTATTTTGGATGCATTTTGGATCATTTCTTGGTGAAATCTTGGCAAATCTAGGGTTTTTGTGCTTGATTATTCTTGGTGAAGTAAGTAAATCTGCAATTTTCATTTCATTATAAATGTCTATGGTATGTTTACTTGTTCATATGTAAGATTATGAAATTGTTTGCTTGAAACCCTAGGAGTAAGAAACATAAGGTGCTTCTTTCTTGCTCTTTATTTTTCTAGTTTTGCTTAAGAAGGTCTTGTCTAGACAAACTTCTAGAGCCCTAAAGTGCTAGCACTTTCAAAGCTTTGTCTAGTTCTTATAGCATTAAATATTTTTCAAGAGTCTAAGGATAGGATAAATCACAAGGGCCTAGAAATGTCTACACCCTAGTTGAACCTTCTCTTTGAGGCTTGGTGCTTGAGAACTTAAGGTACTACTTCTCAATCTTCCACCTTGTTATCTTTTATACAAGTATAATCATTGTTGTTTCTCCAAGTTAATGTGCTGATATAACTGACTCCATAAACCCTAAAGCCATTAGTCTCTTGTCTCTCTTTCGTTGGAAGGGTGATCAAACACTCAAACACTATTCTCTTAAGCTATTACTAATTAAATCTAACACTAATTTAGCCTAGATCGCTAACTTTCTTATTGTCGTTATAAATCTTTGCTACAACCATCTAACTGCAGTAAATTTTCTGCATAATTGACTTTGAATGCTAGCTAAACACTTCAGAAATTGCTTATGACACTTGATTATCATTCTGCCTAGTAAATGTTATCTTTTCACCGTCTTTTCAAGCAATTTTGAAGAGTTTTTATTGCATTTGTTACAATTTATTAATTGTTGTTGTAAACTTATTAATTGCTGCAATTTTATATCAGCTAGCACTTATTTTCACTGTCCATTGTCTATTGAGATGTTATTATCATATTTGTAGTTGGAATTATTATATATGCATGCTATATTGTCTTGTTCCTGAGCAGGTACATCAAGCACTTCATTAACCTCATCTTTTAGACACAGACTTAGTTACTTTGGTAACTAGTGAGAGGATAGAATATATCTTGACCATAACCCTAATTTTCCACCTCTTTAGGTTACTGAGGACGCCTCCCTTGGGGTAGGCCCTTCCTATCCCTAAAAAGTGGGGATTTCCTATTAAGGTGACAGTGATAGGATATCCTGTTTGTTACGTCGATCTCCTTTACTTGCCTTGGCTACATACTTCATTGATGCATTGGTGCTTTGGAGGACGTTGAGGGGCTACTAGCACACTAGATGGAGGTCATCCCACTACTTGACGGAATTCGTTCGACTCATTTGGGAGGACATTGGGCCCTTTGATGACATGGCTCCCTTGTTTGAGACACCCTAGCACGTATGGGGTATGATGTGGCCCTTTGATGATAGGACGTTGCACCGTTACATCATGATATGACACCTCATGATGGAATGTTGCACCTTTTGATGGGATGTCACACTTGTTGATGATGATATTACGCCTTTCCATGAGACGTCACACCTTTTGGGGCATGAATAGACACCTAGAGATGAAACGTTGCAACCTTTAGAGGCAACATTTCACTTTGGAACCCCTACACTTCACCTTTGAGTGAGTCGTCCACCTTATGATGTCATTCATGCCACACGTGTATCTTCTAGCACACATTTAGGATGGGAGGTTCGTTATTAGAACATTGTTACATCACCTTGGAGGCATCATTGAGGGTCTTAGTGACCTATCCACTCTTGTACATGGATATTTTATGTCTTTTTTCCTTATCTTTGGGGTTTGTGAGAGATAAAGGCATTATTTTATGTTTTTAGGGAATTTAATGGATAACAGGGGTGCTTGATCTCTCATATAAATAAGAGAAACACTTATCACTTCTAAATCATTGCTACTTGTGGAGATTTATCACTACATGTCTACTATTTCTTTCTCTCTTACACAAATCACTATGGATGGCTAGTTAGAGCGACGTTTTGGAGAGGATGTCTTATGGATGGTTTTACTTCATGGATGTTCATGGCCAGGGTTTTGGTAGATGAAAAATTTCTTAAGTGGTCTCACTTTATCTTGTGGTTTTGTTTGTGAATGAATGTAAGTGTAATGATGCTTCTCTAGTAAGGGTTGTGCATTCTCTTGGTTCTTTCTTGAACAAACCCTTCTTGTCAAAACCTTTGGAAGGTTACTAGTGAAGAACCTTCCCCTGAATTATCATTGAAGACCTAGTAAGCTACTATGAGAATCCTCTAGGGTTAGTAGTGAACAACCATAGATATCACCCTATATCCACTTACATCTCTTCAAAGAAGTCCTTAATTGACTCCGTATGCCTAAAAAATTATAGTAGGCAAAAGTATTCTCCCGTTAGTCAATCTCAAAACTCGAAATTCAAATTTTTATTTATTGTTTTAGGGTTAATTAAGGTTAGATAACAGAAATATATTCATTTTCAATCATAAAAAGGCTAGTCTTTTTGGTATCAATGCATGCACTTCACTTGAAAATCATATTAAAACCCTAAAATTGTTTTGCTGATTTTTATTTTGTCCTAATTTGGGTTGGATGTTTAGGGTTTCTTGGCTGTCATATTCATTTGTATTTTTAGACTTTGTTGTATGTCTAAGACCTTAGTTGTCGTATTAATTTGTAATTTATTGATGCTGCCATAACTTGTATTATTGTTGTAATTCACCATCTTTCTTTCAAGTTTTACAACAGCCAATAGCTTTTTCTTCTTTTGCAATGTTTGGGGATTCTCTTGTTCCTAAAATTGACTTGATAAACCTTCTAAATTTCCCTAGATCCTCACCCGTTCAAATATGGAAATTGCACAACTTACCACATCATCCTTACCTTAATCATTTTATTTCATTGGTGGTAGATTGAGTAACTACATAGGAGGCCTTGGTGGTAGACTGGAGGTACTCTTGAGATGGACCTCACTTTGTGAATATACCTTTGAAAGATGAAACTATTGGTCGGTATCCCGAATGTACCCGTAACTACAACCCATGTGCAAGAATCTGTTGACCCCATCAAGGATGACAAAGCACATAACCAAATCATACAAAGTCTTCATGAGTTTTCTCCAAATGATATGCCCTTTGCAACAGAGGAAGACTTTGATCAGATTCAATGGCCTAAGACAGAGGAGTACCAACAACTCCTAGACAAATGCAAAGACAAGGAAGCTGGGACCGTGAAGATACTAAAAAAGGTAGAAGATGATGTGTAGATTCATCCTTCCCAGCAGAAAGTGTTTACAACAGAATCCCACCCCCCTCCCTCTACACAATACACCAGAGTCGTTCAAGGAAAAACCAAATACAAAATCAGGAAGTACAAGGAAGGGGACATAGTGTGGATGTGGGATACCCAGAAGGGAGAGCCAACTAATGTCAAAGGAAGTACTCAATCATGGCTCGGACCTTTCAAAGTTGGAAGAGAATCAGTAGACGACTCTTATTACTTGTCCACTTTGGAAGGAAGAAGGCACCCATTGCCAATCAGCGGGTACCTCCTCAAACCTCACCAAGGTGGGGGAACCTGACTTCACAGGTAAGTAGGTAGGCATTTTTGCATTCATTGTACTATATCGTTGCATTGCATGCTAGAGTAGATTGTTTTCACATTCACACTTATAATTGTTTTATTTCAGTCTTATATATATACATATGCTAGGGTGGTATCACCACCCCAATCGGTTACTAATAATTGCTATTGAGATCAAGCAGGTAAATAGGTTATGCCAGGGATGTTGAGGTTCTCATGCACTCTACGGTGAGCACATGTCCCTGAGTTGGAGCCAGATGTTATCCCCACTTTTAGGGATAACTAGGAGATTATATCTCGAGACTCGCAGGTCCTAGACATGGACTACTGAGAGCCAGATCGACTTAGGCATGGCTCTGGAGGGCCCATCTTTTCTCCCTTTCAGCACCTCCACTTTGTCAGCAGCAGCAACATCCATCAGCTTCGGCTTGGTCCTGTATCAAAGATGGTTCTTGCTCCATGAGGTAATGAGTCCGGGTATCATGGTATTTGTCACTCTGATACTCAAAACCTTTGAATATGTGCATTCAATTCCTTTTGTTTCTAACAAATGCTTGGATCTTATACTTGTCCATTTGACCATGTCTGGGGAAAATGACAAGATTCCCTAGCAAGCCTGTGCCCGTAGGTCTTGGTTTGCCATTGGGGTGATTTCTGAAAAGTCAGCGTCCGCTCCCTTCATATTACCACCTTTTCATCTTTCTTCCCACTCATCTACCGCATTTCACTAGTCCATGCATTAGGTTGACCAATAATTTATAGGGTTGCACCTTGCCCTGTGGGAAGAAGGGGCTAAAGGCCCAAAAGGTAAGAGCAAGCTGGCAAAAGATAAAATCCTAAAAATAAAACCTCGAGATGCTTCGCCCAAGGATCCCCGAGAAAGCAGTAAAAGGCTTCTCAGCAAGAAACAAGAGGGACCCGTAAAATAATAAAACAAGACCTAGTCAGAGGATAAGGGGTCTCATCATGAGCTAGCCTATTAGGTCCATGGGTACCTAACAGTATGACACTACTATCAGCTGGTTACCACGCCAGGGTAGTGACTCTTGGTTGCATGGCCAAGGGAAAGGGGGTCTCATCAGGAGCCAAACTTCTCATTTCTGTGAAAGTACTTGTGGGTAACGCTGCCACCACTGGTCACCACGCTAGGGCAGTGTCCCCTGATTAGCTTCTTGAATAAAAAGCCATAAGAATAAAGAATAAAAGGCATGTATGGGCTTGGAAACAATTGCATCCAGGATAGGTGTAGGTCGCCTTCTACAAAGGCACCGACAGAGCTTTGCACTCCCCTACTTTCACTGCGCCCATTCTCAGGACATCCCTTATCCACATCACCCACTTGCATGACTTAGATTTGCTCCTTTCCGGGAACTTTCCTTTTCCTGTGGACACTAGCCCAATAGGACACCCTGTCACTTTCCCCGGACTTGTATTGCAGGCTTGTATAATGTCATTGAGCTTTTAACTGGGGTAATAGGGATTCCATGCACATGTTTAATAATATTGATGATGAGTTGTGATTGACATTGCTATGATCTCTGTGACTTATGAGCCCATGGAGGGCGTAGCTGCTGATGTGCAGGATCATGCCCGACGGACATGTACCATGTTGGACAGGTACACATGGGGAGATGATCATTTCGGACCTCCATGAGGCTGAAGATCCCACCAGATGGATGTTGAGACCCCAGCAGGGGGCATAGACAAGACAGAGGGGTTTGCACCAAAGAGAAGAAGAACGTCTTGCAGAGGCACCTTGGCAGAGCTTGACCTAGGGGGATTGTGCCCTTTTCAATGGAACGTTGGCCTAGGACGTCACCCGGTAGGTTCATGATGTCATCCTTTCTTCATGAGCGTTTTGGCAGATGGACAGGGCAGTTTGGCACATGTGGCAGCTTGGAGAAGCCCAAGGAGGGCTAACATCTTGCTTCAGGAGGCTGCATTTGCCCTAAAGGGGATAATGTCACCCTATAAAGGGGATGACGTCTCACCTTTTGCTTGATTAGGGTTTCATTTAGGACATTTAATGTAAAACAATATGATTTTAGTATTTTGGCCTTGTCGGGCTTTTTCATGACCTAAAAAGTAAAATTAGGTCATGGTATTGTATAAATTGGGGGTTTTTACCTTCATTTTTTCAGGATCTCTCACTCACTCATTAGTGAGGTCTGAAATTTGCACTATCTTTGGACTTCTTGGCTGAAATTGTGAGGCGCACTTGTTGAAGGAAGACTTTTTTGGACTTATATTGGCATTTTTGGCATGTATCTTGGTGGAAGGTGTTACAACTAGGGTTTGCTACTTGATTTCTTAGTTAAATGTAAGTGAATTTCTGCAAAACTTCTTAAATGAATGGTTGTAGTATTATTTTCTTGCATTTATGGTTGTAATTTGTTGATTTAAACCCTAGGTGACAAGCACACATTGAAGGTCCTTGTCTCATGTCCCTACCAAGGTTTTAAGCCATTTTTTTGAAGTAAGATAGAGCCTTGCCTTAGCAACACTCTATTCTTCCTCTTACATGCTAGCCATTTTTCTTATTGAGCTAAGAAGGAGAAAACTCATCAAGGCCTTGTTTCCCTACACCTTGGTGAGCCGATTTTCGCTAGGGTTTTCCTAGTAAATCCTTGTTATAGCAACACATTACTTGCAAACCTTCTTGTCTTAGTTTTATGCAATCTTTTGAGCTAGTCGTTTTTCCATTGCGCTGAGGAAGGAGGAGAGAGCATTGAGTCCTAGTTCCCCTACACCAAAGTGAGCCTCTCTCCCCTAGGGTTTCGTCCTTGAAGCCTTGCCATAGCAACACCTCAAGGTTTAACTCTCTTGTCCTTAGTCTTTACCATTATCATTTGATCCTTCAGCTTTTGCGTCCTCCTTTTCACTCCATTTGCCCTAGGAACACACTGATCTAAGCCCTAGCGTGTGAGTACCTTGATCTCAAAACAACTTCTAATATTTTGAACAAACCCTAACTATACTAACCCTAGCCTAGACTAAACACCCTTGTCCAACTATCGTCTTACCTTTAAAGCAATCGAATGGTTGGTTAAGGCATTAACTATTAAGTGTTAATTCGTTACATTGAATGCCAAGTTTCTTTAACATTTATCAAGAAGTGATATTGTAACTGTTATCCCCGATATCTAGGGATAACTAGGAGATCATGTCTCAAGGCCCACATGGTCCTAGACATGAAGTATCGAGAGCAGGGTTGACTTGAGCATGGCCCTGGAGGGCCCATCTCTTTTCTTTCTTTTCAGATTTGTCTTGTCAGCAGTAGCAGTTTCCATCACCACCGGCCTGGGCTTGCATCG